>JAWNNO010005754.1:0-24193 GCA_035044985.1 Lordiphosa fenestrarum | reverse complement strand
TTTGCTTTCATGCATTCTATCATTTGTGGATAGTGAGCTATTGGCCCTTTAACTAGAAATGATTACAATTAAAATTCGCCACTTTTTTTCGTACAAATTTTCAGGGAGTTTCTTTGATGAATCATGACAAAAACTATCATTCAAAGATTAGGAAATTGCAATTGCTTTAGTTGGAACTCTGTAATATACATGTAATGTATTGACTTTTAAAACCTTATTTTCAAAATTTGTCATCGACAAGGGGATTATACCGATTCCGCCTAAACAACAGGTGTCTCTACCTTACTGTCCCTCTTCTGTGGACTATCAATGGTTTCTTATCAATTTTCGAACAAAAGATAAGGGGTACCACGAAGCCGGATTTCGTAGAGAAGCATTTATATGATGTAACTGAAATAACTAAGCGAACTTAAGCCAATTCTGAATCAAATCATCTCTCTGCTTTGTTGTTATCTTCTGTTTTGCCGGCAACTTAAAGCGTGTCTGCAAAGTTATTTGGATGATGTCATGGATGGTTGGATGGTTGAAGGCGGCTGGGTAACACATTTTTTTTTTGTGTCTTTGATAAATCTTTCACTAATTGACTAATATGCAAATCATATAAATTTTGTGCACGCCACAGCCGACCATTTGACCTATTTTTAGCACCACTTAATCGATTTTTTTTTTGTCTAGTTCTTTTAAACTTACTCTTGCGGCTCCTTAAGCAGTTGCCCTCGCACGGCTAGTTTACTCAGACGATCCGCTTCGTTCTCAATTTTGGGCAGAATCATCACAAATTTGACATTCGGCATTTTGGTTTGTTTTTAAGGCACGTTTCCACAATTAACGCCTGATGCAACAATTTATGGTTGAATTTTATACAGAAATTTCGCATGTAAACAATAATAACAAAAAATAAAAAGCGTTTGTGTTGTCAGTTGCCAACGGTTACAATTTTTTGTTGGCCAGGTCCAGGCCTATATAACTAACTCTCGGCGGGTTCGGGGCAATACTGTTCGAGGTAAACTAAAAGGCGGCGAATTTAAGGAAGAAACAAATCGGAACTAAACAGCAAACTTCGTGTCAAAGATCGCAGCAGAGAAAACACTAAACAACGTCACCGTTAAAGTACAATGGTTCACTGGGAAAGCGGAGGAGACGAGGTACATATTTGAGAAATTTGAATTGTGCGCTCCGGCGACGCGACACTTGCTCTCACCGCTTTGGCGCTTGAGTCAATACTGAGCGAAAGGCAAACAAATTCGCGGCCTGTCCCATCGGTATGTGGGCAGGCAAGAGAGGCAGGAGCGTAGGAGGGCACTTTTTCAAGAGGGATTTATTCAGCTGAAGTGTTTATTTCAAGGAAAAGTGGTCCCGCCAGATTTCACAATATTTTGTAGCTATTATAGACCTCAAATTACAAGTCACAGTGAAATATCTGGTCTAAAATTATCAAGATTTAACGTACATATCAATTAAAAAATTTATGATTTTGTACTCCCATTTATTTCCTCCCAAAGCGGTGATCGAAGGTTTCAAAAATCAAAGGGACCACTTTCCAAATTGGAAAATACCACAGAATTTTAACATCTGATGTATTGTTGAACCATCTTAACAATATTACAAAACTTAGATTTATTCAATTGAAATTTGAGGTCCATACCCTCCAAGATAATAGCTCCAATTACTGATTCAAAATATTCAAAAAAACTCCTTAAAAATTCTTAAATATATATATACCATCCATTTTCGTATTTTTGGGCAATGCGGGGCGGTATTTTTTAGACTGCTTAGACACGTGCTTAATTCTATTTTCTTTTAAAGTCCTTTGTTAAAACCTCAACTGAAAGTAAATTTGCATAATTTATATCCAACACTCTCAAAACACAGCTTATATTTAATATTTATTCAAATTCAAATTTATGGTTGCCTTCCTTCTTTGTGAAAGAGCGCCACATTTTGCTTCTCGTTACCTCTCGATACTTCAAAGGCATCGATAGCTTCTGGGTATTTTTCAATTAAGTTGCCTACGGTCATACTGCTTGATACTTGCTCTCATCGATACCAACGCCAACAAGTCACAGATTGGAAAATTAGTTTTGATTCGTTTTAAATTAAACTTAAACAGTGACAAAATGAAGACTTTACATCTGGTGCTAATTGGATGTTTCCTGGCCGGCCTGGCACAGACCACGTGGGCGGCACTGAAGGAGGAAGACTGCGAAGGTAAGCGGAAAGTGTGTGTGTGGTGTGATTTGGCCACGTAAGTGTTCTTGTAATTTCCATTACAGTTTGCGTTAAGACTGTCAGACGTTTTGCCGACTCACTGGATGAGGCCACCAAGAAGGATTACAAGCAGATAGAGACAGCGTTTAAGAAGTTCTGCAAAGCACAAAAGAACAAGGAGCACAGATTTGTAAGTGGCCGAGCCGGCAAATAATTGGAATGTCTCTCTCTTTCGCTCTCGCTCTTTTGCTAGGCAAAATCTAACACGTATGTATGTTTGTTTGTTTGTTTTCTATGACCACGTAGTGCTATTACCTGGGTGGATTGGAAGAGTCGGCCACGGGCACTTTGAACGAGCTGAGCAAACCACTGAGTTGGTCCATGCCGGCGGAGAAGATATGCGAGAAGCTAAAGAAGAATGATGCACAGATTTGTGATTTACGTTACGGTAAGAGAACTATTTACTGAAAGCACAGTGGTCTATACTCTGTTTTTATGGGCTGAATTCTTATTTAACAATTTACAACTGCTAACTAAATGCTTTATATGCAGAGAAACAAATTGATCTGAACAATGTGGATCTCAAGAAGCTGAAAGTACGTGATCTGAAAAAGATTCTCAACGATTGGGATGAGAGCTGTGAGGGTTGCCTGGAGAAATCCGATTTTATCAAACGCATAGAAGAGCTCAAACCTAAATATGCGCGTAGCGAACTGTAAATTAAGTGCACGCCCCCCTAGCCCCACTCAAACACACACCCACACACACACCCAACATCCCCTAAATAATTTTAGTTAATTTACAAACAAATTTTTTGATAGACTTTGCGAGAACTGCGTATATTGAAATATAGAAAAACTATATTTTTTGAAATAAACTACACAACACGAAAAAAGAACAAAAACCTCATGTTTAATACAGTTTATAAATAAAACAGTTTATTTGTTAATCATTTCTCTTCTCCACTTTTTCACATGACAAATTACAAAACAACAAATTCTTGATTAAAGTTTTATTTAAATGTTAAATAATTCGATTGCACATAAATTCGATTCACCACAAATTGTTGGCACGCGCAATATTATTATTATTATTATTAACAATTACAATTATTAGTTAAACTAATTACGAAACATAAGCAATTGGTGTAAAACTTATTAAGAGCTAGCATGAGAGACATGATTATGAACTGCTGGAAGATGACAATGAGGATGGACTACTTCTGCGTCTAGCGACGATAGGGCTGTTTGTTGTAACGACCACGTTCATTCTCCTCGGACAGATTGGCATACTCGCTGTAGACGACACACCAGCAATAGGTAAGGACCACTGAAAATGAATAAGAAGAGGTAGATTAGAAGGCAAATATAACATCATTTGTATATAGATCTGGCAATTGCCCACTACTTAGAGTTGTAGACCGTGAAATATTAAACCCCATGGACAATAAGTAAACGTCATGCTTTGGCTTTTGTTTTGTTGATTATTTACCCCAAATCTGAACCATAACTCATTACTTTTCATGGGTTTCTTGTATTAAAAAAGAAGAATCGCTTTGGTCAAGCGTAGTCCGCTTAGTTTTAGAGTACTTTTTGAATACTTTGACCACTTTTGAAAGGCCTTTCGTTGCTAGAGTCTATGCAGGTTAGCAATCAATCAATATAACTCAACCAATTGTCCCATTTACCTTTGGTTTTCAATTTTATGCACACTTTTGCCTCAAACTTAGTTGATTTATTAAGAGTAGAAGCTTAGGCAGATTTCTGAAGAAGCTATATTTCTATATTGAGATGCAGGTGTAAACAAATGTGGATGCAACTACCAGAATAAACTCAGTTTTTCGATGTTTCGACCAGCTGTGAGTGAACACAAAATATAACTGTGGTTCAGCACAAAGTTCTTAGGAAAAAGGCCAAATATTACCGCCCGGTTGATAGCAAAATATATTTTAAAAAGTCGATTAGTTAATCAATCCAAAAAATTACTAAAGAAATGACTTATAATGTATATGCCGGCAAGGAAGTCACTTACTCCACTCTCTACGAAGTTCATAGAACTATTAGAGAATACCAAAATTAAGGTCCGATTTTGTCATGTTCCTGATTTTGCAAATCTAGGTGGACTTGTTCAATTTGCATTGCTCAGCTTGAGCTTGATGAGCATCTTCAAACCTCAAATCGATAGTTTTTGTGATTTTTTATGGCTGAAAACCCTAGTTCCAAGTCTAAAGTATTAAAAGAACTCAGCAAACTTCTTCGGAAGCAAAGCTCTGAGGATTGCCACAGCTAAGTCGATTGTCAGAGCAGGCAAACAATCGACGGCAGTAATTTGCTGAACACATTGCTTCCCAGCGGGCTTCTGACACTACGGAACAATCGCAAACAGGAAAAAAAAGATCAAATCAGTCTTCATTTCCAAAAAGATCAATGAAAATATCAAATTTTGCCACATAATATAAGTATTTTCATATCAAATTGAAACTATTTAGTCCTAAATATATGGAACCGATTATATCACCTTGATATTTTTTCCAAATGAAGGCCGATTTGATACTTAAAATACCCATATCGTGATCTTTTTTTCTGTGCAAGCGCAGTGTAGTGTACAAGTTGGTAGCAGGCGAACAATCGATGCTAGTAATTGGCTAAACACATCGCCTCGCATTAGACAGCACGATAAACAGGTGGAAGCGGCAGTCCAGGCTTATATATCTGCAGAAAACATGTAGCAGGCGAGTAATCGACGGCAACAATTTGCTAAAACTGCCGAAAGAGCAGTGAAAGCAGTAGATCCGAGACAGTCTAGGGTGTTTTTAAACGTTTAGAACTAAGATTATAAGGAAGATTTGTTAAATGACAATTAAACCCGCTTAAATAGGAGGTGTAGACCAAACTGTCAAAAAATTTAGAAATTTTTCAACAAATGTAGTTATGTTTTGATAACACTAGGTAACAAGAACCAGTATATTGAAAGGTTGCTAGTGATTCTAGATGATTTTTGTGTGCTTACAACGACGACGATTTCAGAAATGTTCCATCATTATTAGCATAGGATATAGGATATTGTTGTAGACCTATACAAGTGCCAAGAGAGGTATATTTCCTTTGAAAAAAGTGGTAGAATTTGTTGGGAAAGTCAATTTTAAAGCTAAGGAGGTGGTACTTTACAATAGTATCAAAGAGAGAACAAACATTAGAATGGTTTCACCGAAAAAAACGCCTAAAAAGAGTACGAATAGTCAAAATTTGGCAATTTTAAGCTCAAATTACTAAAAATCTAGACGTGATGGACCTTTTTAGGAAACGGAGTCAATTATACCAAATAGTTCGAAGCTTTGTTTAAGCCAAGATATGGTATTTTCAATAAGAGGCTTCGAAAAGACTAAATATGGATGGAAGATGTACGAAAAGCCGAATAAAAAAAGATCAAAAAGAGACAAGCGTTTCTTATACTTAAAGGCTAATTTAGTATATTTTCAATTTTTGCCACGCCCCCTTAGTTTAGGAAAAACCTTATATCTCCCACAGTTTGATAGATAGAAGGTTCGTACCTTCAGGACATTTTTAGTTATCAGAATTATCTATCGATCTGTCAAAGGATTATTAAAGATGGATTGAAAGGTAGACAAGTTATAAGCAAAAGAATGCTTGGTAGCAACGCTGCTTTTCCGAAATTCTTTTAAAGTTTTCCTTGTCGCCGAAAAGTATGCCGCACTCTTGCTTAACTCATTTCACACCTTTCGGTGGGCCATTTATTATAACTTGGCAGTCAACAAATTGCATGGCCAAGCACCACGCGCCTCATTTGTCTGCCTTGGGATCGCCGTTTTGTGCTTTCAGCACACAAGCCATTAACGCATGATAAATGCATCAACAAAGACGCCCATCCGGTGCTAAAAACCACACAAGGAGGCGCTGTAACAGTTGCCACATCTCCTCCTTCTCCTGCCCTCGCCACTTACCGCAACAAATCAAGCCGAAGATTAGCCAAAGAACTCCCGTCAGTACGTAGCCATCGATAAAGAAGACAACGGCAGTGTAGATGACTGATATAAGTAAGCCAATGGCTATCATAATGCCCAGCACTACCCAGGGTACCATCAGATAGTGATTGCGCTGTAAAAGTGAAGTTTATTTTATGAGTTTTTTATGATTTTTATTATTCTAAGCCAGTCAAATACCTTTAGGACGCCAGCAATCATCAGCAGGGAAATCAGTATTGTCATGCATAGATTGATCACCAGGATGATCTTGACTATGTCATTGGGTATGAAATCAAAGACAATGGTCTTAAAATGCACTCGGGTGGTAAATATCACAATGATGGTTATTATTGATAGAACAATAGCCAAAATGCCGGATATGACGGAACCATTACGTGTCGACTGACACAGGCAGCAGGAGTTTAACAGCGGTTTGGCCATTTTGAATTACTGAAAGTAGAGAGAAGTGGAGACATTATGAGAAAATTTAGAATTTCAAGCGAAAAGAATTACTAAATGCTTGCCGAAGTCAAGCATCACTGAGAGAGGCTTTCACAGAGTCAGAGAGAAGGACAGTCTTCTTTTTATGTTCTCTCCATTTGGCGGGCCCTAATTTACACTCTAAATTCGCAGGCTGCTCGCTTTCATTTTCGCTCTCTGAGTTTCGTAAGCTTTTATTTGAGCAAAACTGCTTTACAATAATAATTGAGTGTTAGAGAGAAGGACAGTCTCCTTTTTCTGTTCTCTTTATTTGGCCGGCACTGCTTTACGCTCAAAATTTCGGTGGCTGATCGCCTTCATTTTCGCTCTCTGAGTTTCGTAAGCTTTCAGTTGAGCAACACTGCTTTACAATTATAACTGAGCTTCAGATCGAGATAGTCTCCTTCTTCTGTACTCTCCATTTGGCCGGCACTGCTTTGCGCTCAAAATTTCGTAGGCTGTTTGCTTTCATTTTCGCTCTCTGAGTTTCGTAAGCTTTCATTTGAGCAACACTGCTTTACAATCATAACTGAGTGTTAGAGAGAAGGACAGTCTGCTTTTTATGTTCTCTTTATTTGGCCGGCACTGCTTTACGCTCAAAATTTCGTAGGCTGATTACTTTCATTTTCGCTCTCTGAGTTTCGTAAGCTTTCATTTGAGCAACACTGCTTTACAATCATAAGTGGGCTTCTGATTTCGTAGGCTGTTCGTTTTTATTTTCGCTCTCTGAGTTTCGTAAGCTTTCAGTTGAGCAACTCTGCTTTACAATTATAACTGAGCTTCAGATCAAGATAGCCTCCTGTTCACTTGTTCTCTCCATTTGGCGGGCCCTAATTTACACTCAAATTTCGTAGGCTGTTTGCTTTCATTTCCGCTCTCTGAGTTTCGTAAGCTTTCATTTGAGCAACACTGCTTTACAATCATAACTGAGTGTCGGAGAGAGACAGCCTCCTTTTACTGCCGGCACTGCTTTACGTAGGCTGTTTGCTTTCATTTTCGCTCTCTGAGTTTGCATTTAACAATGTTTGTCTCCCTCTAACTACAGTAGTTAAGATAACTCAAGAAAGGAAGACTTTTAAAGTAAAAAAGTCAATCAGAGAAGCACAACTAACAAAAGAATGGATCTATGTGAGTTTCTCAAGCGTTTTATTACTACCAATTCAGTTATTTTACAGCCAACAAGTGAAACTACAGCCTAAAACTTCCATCGACTTTCTAATTGTCTAAAAGTATACAATTATTCGACAACCTGTGCGCTTCCTTTCACATCTGACAGCACTCTAAGCCCTCCCTCCTACACAAACTTCAAATGCAATCACTTAACTCCAATGACAAGTGCAACAGCAAAAACTTGCAGCCAACAGTTGCGCACTTGTCATGATTTGAATTCAAACCAAAAACCCACATCATAGTAAATTCTTAGGAAAATTCACCCACGCGTTCACTTGAACTTGAATTCATCATGAGCGTTGGAGTAACGAAGTGACTATGCGGCTCTGGTCAAGCGGAAGTCAACGTCAGTGTTGGATTCATGTGACTATTCAATGCTGAAATGATGACTAAAGTGATGCGAGACACTCTCAAACTCAACTTGAGACGTGGGCGCTGGTTTATATTGCTTAAATCAATTGAGCTTAAAACTGTCATCACAATCACACACGACGTTTGCATAACGAGGTCGTCGCCTCTAACCAGATGCTGATATTAGATATCACAGAAGATGTAACTAAAGATCATAATGGCAGATGGATGGAAGCCAAGCAGCTGCCAGCCAAAACATATTTACACAAGACTTTGCAGGCGAGGGCAGTTTGGGTAAGTCTGAGTATTAATGCTCCCAATCTGATAAACAACTCGAAAATAAGACTTTTACTTTTTTAAGGTAATTGATGTTACTGAAATCCTTATATATCCCCTGATTTGAGTGTTTTCTAGTCTTAAGCGTGCTGTGATATGCAGCCTTGTTCTCAATTCCATTTCCACAACAGAATTTTAACATAGCGACCGATTCGACGAAATAGTCTCCAAAACAGTGACTAAAACTGTGACCAAGCACTTACCACAACAGTGTCCAAACATTGACCAAACGGTTACCAAACAATGCCCAAAACAGTGATGAAAAAAGTGACCAAAACAGTAACCACAACAATGACACAAGCAGTGACCAAACAGAGACACAAACAGTGACACACACAGTGACCAAAATAGGGATAAAACAGTGACCAAAACAGTAATCAAGCGGTGACCAGAAAGTGACACAAGCAGCAGTGACAAATCGGTGACCTTAAAGTGACCATAACAGTGACACGGTCAAGAAAACAGTGATCAAACATTGACCAAACAGAAGCAAACCAGTGACCAAAACAGTTACCACAACAGTGACCAAAACAGTGACTAAACCGTGACCAAAACAATGAACCAAAAACAGTGACCTAAAAGCGACACAAACAGTGACAAATCGGTGACCATAAAGTGACACAAACGGTCACGAAAACAGTGATCAAACATTGACCAAACGGTAGCAAAACAGTGGGCCAAATAGTGACCAAACAGTGATAAAAACAGTGACCAAAACAGAGACTAAAACAGTGATCAAAACAGAGACTAAGCAGTGAATAAACAGTGACTAAACAGTCACCAAAACAGTGACCAAACAGTAACCAAAACAGTGACCCAAACACTGACCCAAACAGTAACAAAACAGAGACCAAAACTGTGACCCAAATAGTGACCAAACATTGATAAAAACAGTGAAACAACAGTGACCACAACAGGGACCAAGACAGTAAACAACAAGGACCTAATCAGTGATCAAACGATGTCCAAAAAGTGACACAAAGAGTGACAAATCGGTGACCAAAACAGTGACACAAACAGTCATCAAAACAGTGATCAAACATTGCCCAAACAGTAGCAAAACCGTGACCAAACAGTGACCAAAACAATGACCAAACACTGACCAAACCAGCGGCTGGATTGTGCCCGAGTTTTACAAGAGACGAATTTGGGTCAAATGCTTCAACAGAATACGAGGACCAATTCATTTCTTAATTTTTTATATCTGCAATGAAGAAAATCGTAGAGCTATTTGGGAACATTTCTATTAAAGCTAAGAAGTAGTTTGATATCAAAAACAAGAAAGCTAAGCTTACTTCGTCTGTGCCGAAGTTTTCATACCCTTGCAAGTGCTCGCTTAAATATTTTCAAAAAAATACTCTTTTTCCCATTTTCCGACCGATCGTTCGTATGGGAGCTATATGATATAGTCATCCGATTTGGACAAAAACTTGTAGAATTATGTAAAAGCATGAGAAACAAACAAATACAAAATTGCAGGATGATTCCATTAAAAACCAAAAAGTTTTTCTAACTAAGACTGTTTTTCAGACCCATCTTTTGTATGGCAGCTATACAATATAGTTGTCCGATTTTAATAAAACTTGGTAGAATTATAAAAAAACATAGAAAACCTACGATTACAAAGTTTGGAGATGTTTCCATGGAAAAGAAAAAAGTTTTTCATACTAAAACTAGTTTTCCGACCGATTGTTCCTATGGGAGCTATGAGGTATAGTCATCCGATCCGGTCGGTTCCGACATATTAGTAGTGTGCAGCAAAAAGAAAACTCTGTGCAAAATTTCAGCTCGATAGCTTTAAAACTGAGAGACTAATTCGCGAGCAAAATTCTTGATCCAAGTATAAATGTTTTATCACACTTTTTCTTGATCCAACAGCTTCAATACTTGAACCAGTTACGAATCATTCTCAAATCAAGTAGAAATATGCCCAAATCAAGTGCTTAATGCAGTCAAATTCAAAATTGCTCAGTATTGAATCAAGATAAGAGAGAATTTCTTAATTGGATTAACAATGTGTAATGTCAGAAGTTCGATAAGAATGAAAATTCTTGATCCAAGTATAAATATTTTATGCCAGTTTCAAGATCCAAGAGCTTTAATACTTAAACCAGGTACAAAACAATCTTAAATCAAGTGCTTGACATACGCAAATTCAAGATTGTTCATTCTTGCATGAAAAGTTCATCAGGATCAATCGTAAGATCGTTTCAATATACAATCCTGAGCTACACAGTTTTAGAAGTAAGTGCGAGCATAAACCCAGAAAAAAGTAGAACGAATAAGTTAAGAGCGAACGCTCTTAAAAAACTATTTAATCGTTCTTGAATCTTCAAGAATTTCGCTCTTGAAATCGAGCCAAATTCGTTCTCAGTATGATGTATTTGAGCGAGGGGACTGAGGTAAAAAAACAGAGAGGAGAGCAAGCACATTTGAAAGCACACAGCGTTGAACTCGCTCTCTCAGTTTGATTTTTATGGAAGAGGTGTGCGTGGGGAAGCTATCGAGCGGAGAGCGCACTCGATTTTTGCACTCATGTTGCTTTGGAATTCCCAACCAATTATGGCATTGCTGGCATGGAGAGACTGCCAGTTGACAGGCAAAGACTGATACTCCTTTGAGGTGTTTTGTATTCTTAAAACTTGCTACATGGCTTAACAATTAGTTTTCCATCAAATAAATTTAAACAAAACAAAAAAAACTGCTTTTGAATTGTTGTATAATTGGCATCTATGAAGCTCTTGATAATCGGAAGAACATTCTATAATTTGATCGATGCTGTATGCTCTTGATTCAAGAATGAATAACCTTGAATTTGAGTTCGTTTGGCACTTGATTCAAGAATTTTGCTACTTGGTTTGAGAATGTTTCGTTCTTAGATCAAGTATGGAAGCTCTTGGATCAAAAAAACCGTGATCAAAAATTCATACTTGGATCAAGAATTTCGCTCTTAGATCGAGCATTTTCACTCTTACCGAACTATTGATCTCGAAAACTCTTGATTCAAGTATGAAATTCTATATTTTTTCTCTGAGTGTATGAATTTTAGGAATTCTTGAAATTTCAAGAACGAATAGTTCTGCTTTTGTTGTTGGAGAGTATCGAAAACCCTAACAAAAACTTGACAAGGCTTTGACATATTTGGCTGACACCTTTTAGCACATGCTAGTTGCCATTAGAGCTGACTTATCGAACTGACCTCGTTGAAATGCCATATGTCCGGTTAACACAAACAGTTGAAACTACTGCAAAAGTTTACTCTGCTCTTCTGTATGGAATTTTAAGCTCCGTCGAGTGATCTTTGGCGCTGCCCCCCACCTCCCTGGGGGCGACCACTGCGTAATTTGTTTGGCATTTTTTTTGCTTCAAAGATTTTTGGTTTTGTTTTTGGAAGAGGTGTGAATAGCTCAGCGGAAACGCGCGTCTGTATCTCTTTTGGCATTAGTTTTAACTGTTTGCCATTTCCATCCCTCCCCTCCCCTTAGATAAAAAACTATTTAAAGTGTTTCCCATGTACAACAAGGCATTTCTGGCGTGTGATTATCTCATTCGAGTTGGAGTGGCCCGTAGGCAAATCTCAAAACAAAACCGGCTGCATTTGCATGTGCCAACAAATTGGAGCTGCCGTCAACATGAACCATGTTAAACGTTTGATTAATTTAATAGCCATGCCCGTCGGCATAGATGATATCAACTTTCCCAATTGCACCTACTCGTCCGTACACAGGCGAGTGCACTATTTGATCTTTCAGCGGTTAGTCATGATTTATTCCCTGGCTTTGGCTATTTCAGTGAATCTTACGTCAAAATTGTATGTTTTGCCTTCTACTTCGGCGCTTTTGTTTTTGTCTATTTTTAAATTGAAAATTGGTTTTATAAACATTTCGTTTTGATCTGCGAAATGTTAAGGTATTTGCCTGACGTCACAATTTATTCAGTTTCAGTTTTGTAGATTCTGACAAGGTGAAACCTGGTCGTAAAATGCCATCTGTGAGTCAAAGTAAGGGAGATAAGATTGTCTCTAAGCTAAAATTTGTAATTGAAACTAAAAATAGCAAAACATTTTGTTCAACACACATGACGAAGAACTGGTTCAGCGAACTTTTAATGAGGGTTCTTAAGTCAAAAGACTTTTGCGTGTTTTTGGTATATTTTAATTGGCCCTAGCAAAAAATTACAATCTTTGAGAAATCTAACCCTATCCCTATTTGAGGCACTTAGGTTCGGATACCTGGAACTACTGAAAGCATCAACTCATCATTCCTGAACATCTTTACAAGCGCTGGGTATGTTTGATAAATATTTTTATACCCTTGCAAAGGGTATTATAATTTTGGCCAGAAGTTTGCAACGCATCGAAATATTCATTTCCGACCCCATAAACTATATATATTCTTGATCAGGGTGACGAGCTGAGTCGATTGAGCTTTGTCCGTCCGTGTGTCCGTCTGTCTGTCTGTTTCTACGCGCACTTGTCTCTCAGTTTTAAAGCTATCGAGCTGAAATTTTGCACAGAGTCTTCTTTTTGCTGCACACTACTTATATGTCGGAACCGACCGGATCGGATGACTATATCTCATAGCATCCATAGGAACAATCGGTCGGAAAACTAGTTTTAGTATGAAAAACTTTTTCTTTTCAATGGAAACGTCTCAAAAACTTTGTAATCGTAGGTTTTATATGTTTTTTTTTATAATCCTACCAAGTTTTATTAAAATCGGACAACTATATGGTATTGATTTATGGCACAGGTGCCCAGAGCCACCTTACGGCGGCGTACACTCAACAAATTAGAGCCTAAAATGGAAATATTTAGGTAGTTTTTATACTCTGTACCGTAGGTACATAGAGTATTATAAGTTTGTGCAAAAGTATGTAACATCCAGAAGGAAGCATCTCCGACCCCATAAAGTATATATATTCTTGATCAGCATCAACAGCCGAGTCGATATAGCCATGTCCGTCTGTCTGTCCGTAGTTATTAGAATAACTTATCGATCCGCCAAAGGAATGAAGAAGATCGGATGAACGGTTTTCGAGTTATGATCAAAAGACAAAATTTCTTGGTACAGAGTATGTTATAGTCGGGCTTGACCGACTTTCTTTCTTGTTTTTACCTAAACAGCTGAAATTTGGACTATACGGTAAAACATTAGGCAACAAATTTTAGGTTCTTCTAAGCCTAAAGTCTAGGAATGTTGTGCATCCAACATAAGTTTAAATTGAGTTATCTATCGACCAGTTTTTTTTATACCCTGTTCCCATTGAAAATGGGAAAGGGGGATCATGAAGTTGTGCGAATGTATGTAACAGGCAGAAGGAAGCATCTTCGATATCATAAAGTATATATATTCTTGATCAGCATGAGCATCCAAGTCGATATAGCCATGTGCGTCTGTCTGTCTGTATGAACGCGTCGATCTCAGAGACTATAAGAGATAGAGCCACACATTTTTGAATGAAGGTTGACTTATGCCGTGCGCAGATCAAGTTTCTTTCAGATTTGTAAAATTCCCACCCGTCCCCCATTTATCCCCAAAAAACCTAGACCTCCTCTAGAAATCCTTGACCTAAAAAACCGTCAGATCCACAATTTTCAAGTTAGAGCCTCGTGGTTTAGTATACTATACATCAAGCTAGGCCCAATATTTATCTATTCTGAAAAGTACAATCAGATCGGACAAAAAACAACGGAGTTATAGGCGAATCAGTTGAGCTGATAAGAGCACCCCCCAGTTTTTGGTCAGGACTAGAAAAAAGTATTGCCTACATTTAGGATGACAATTTAATACAAAAACCGGTTACATTAATCTTCAAAAATTCAAAAACTAATAAATGAAAACCAATGAACAAGTATTTACTTGTTCTAACTAATTTTAAGGACATTTCCAATAAAAACAAACAAGTTATTCTCACCAAGACTACTTTTCTGGCTCTACTTTTGTATGACAGCTATACTATATAGATGTCCGATTTCGACCAAACTTAATAAAATCATGGGAAAGCATAGCAAACTAAGAAATACAAAGTTTGGAAGCGTTTCCATTGAAAACAAAAAAGTTTTTCTCACTAAAACTAGTTTCTCGATCGATCATTCCTATGGCAGCTATAACCTATAGTCATCCGATTTTGACAAGACTCTGAAGAATTGTGTGAAAGCTTATAAAATAAATATATGCCAAAAAAACTATCTAAAACAATATTGAACTAAAACTATCTTTCTAACCTTACTTTTCTATGACAGCTAACCATATAGATGTCCGATTTCGACCAAACTTGGCAGAATCATGTAGAAGCATTGAAAACTAGTAAATACGGAGTTTGGAGACGTTTGCATTGAAAACAAAAAAGTTTTCTTCACTAGAACTAGTTTTTCCACCGATCGTTCCTATGGCAGCTATATGTTATAGTCATCCGATCCGTCCGATTCCGACAAGTGTGCAGCGTATTTGTAACAGAAGTCTTGGTGCAAATTTTGGTCGCGACATCTTTAAAACTGACAGAGGAGATAGCATAGAAACAGACGACTCAGCTCTTCATGCTGATCAAGAATATATATGCTTTATGTGGTCGGAAATGGTTCCTTCAATGCGTTACAAACATCTGGACAATTTCAATATAGCCTCTGTAAGGGTAGAAAAAGACTGGAAATATCCAAAAACAAAGATGGTATCTACCATTACTCAATAACAATAGTGTTAAAACAAGTTGTGAATTTTAAGAACAGATTCAGTATTTTCACACTTATTGGAGCTTGCATTGTCAGTCTATTTTCAATTTATAACAAGTTCTTATGGTTATTGAATTAAAAACGAGCTTTTCTGACATTTTTCGGCTTACTGTTAGGTTAGGTTAGGTTAGGTTAAGATGGCTAGGGACAATTTGCCCCTTTACTTAGGCCAAGATAGGCCCATAGCAATACCATATATATATTAAGTCCATATTTAAACCAGGAGGGGCTTCTACCGATGGAACCATTGTGAAATCAGTAAAAATTTTACTAGGGACGGAATCTCTATCTCAAATAGTTCCGAGAGGTTGAGTAGAAAGTGGTGACCAAGTGTTTCACCATGTGAGTCTCCTCCTACTTAGTGCTGGGCAGTGGCATATATAATGTTTCCTCCTCTTCCTCACACTTGCAGCATCTACAGAAGTCGTTTTGGTCGACTTACTGTAAGTTCTAAATGTTTTTAATCCCAGAAAGATTGCTCTCATTTCAATGAAATCGATCAAAATCCATTTTAAAGTGTTATGTACTTAGTTTGAGTACTTTCAGGAACAAACCATACAGGAAACTTGAAGTAAAAATATGTATTATGTGGTTCCGATCGATCTAGAATAGCGATGTTCACCCATAGCACCCAGGGGCCGAACACTTTCGGTAATTCACGCCGAATGCTTGCCGAAGTAATGCTTCAGTGAGTGCCGGAGAGAGGCAGAGAGCGTTAGGAAGCCTCTCTTCTTGAACATAGCTGATCTAGAACCTTGCCAGTCGTTTGGACTGAGATTTTAAGGTATTATTGTTGAAGAATGATGATATACTTATGATTATTAAGGTTTCAGATTCATTAAAACTAGCTTTTGTTAGTAGAAATTTAGATATTAGAATAAGTATTCTTTGAATTTGATAGCAAATTCTAGAGATTTGGTTAACTGCCACTGGCAAAATGAGAATTTTATCTTAATTAGATTGTAATTTCAGTTTCAAATGGCTGTTATTCCATTGGCTGAAGCCCACTTCGATAGGGCAAGTTCTGAAAAACTATTCATATATTCAAATACATGGAAAAAAAACCATTAACTTTATGATTATCTTGGGCCATTAATCAACTCATGACCCATTTGTGTGAACGAACAATAATGGGAAATGTCTCGTATATCATATAAATCATGTCAAGTGCTCTGATTTTCAAAACTGAATATCCAAAAGTTCAATCAACCTACCCCAACTCACTATTATCGGTTGGGTGTGTGTCTGTGTGGAGCGCGTGTCCATTTGGGTCTTTTGTATGCGGATCGGGCCAACGCCAACGCCAATTATTTGCCACTTTTGTGCCTTTTCTGCTCCCTTAACTGCAATTTGTTTGCGCTTCAACGCGTAATTAAGTCTGACATTTTGTTTGCCTTTGCGCTACTTTTTACGCCAGATACAAAAGGTCTATCAATTCGCCCGCATTGTGCTGTTTCAATTACTCAATCGGGGGATCTGTAGTGGGAGCCACATGTTTTGGCTGGCCAAGTCAACTCTGTGGAAACCGGTCACAAAATCGTTCTACCAAATTTGACACTGGCAACTGAAAAACTTGTCGACTTTTTTCGCCATGCCTTTCAATCACTTGACTTGCCGTATAAATCAATTAAAACTTAACTCGTTGCAGCAACCTCAATTGCTTTAATATTGCCTTTGAAGTTGTGCCGATCCATGGGGCAGCCATTGCATCCGAGAGTCTTCTAAGTGAATTCTCTGGCGCCTTCTGCGCCACTGTCAACGCCGCTCTTCATGGTCAGGGCAGCTGACATTGAATGCGTTCAAAAAAAAAACCCAAAAACCAATTCTCAAATCATTCACAAAAGTTTTTATGGCTTTCGTTTTTATGCCGGGCCAGGCGAAAGTTTTTGAAACGACATAAAAATGATTCGTTTATGAAATGAACAGCAGCAAATAACAAAAATAGTTTAAAAATAGCTGGCAAGGTCGTGAGCGTTTTGGGGGTGAGGAAAATTAGAGATCGTTCTACACAAATGGTTGGAAAAATACTCGTAAAATGCTAAAATGAGTTTTGCTACCTTAGAATTGTGGGAACATAAGCCATGTGTGATGGCAATGGCAGGCATTTGAATTAATATGGTAAATTAGTTTTGATGTTGTGCCGAGATCACATAGATTAAGCCGATTTAGTAGGGATTTACACAGTGAAGCAAAGTTCAAGAAGTTGTCAAGAGAAATTTAGTAGAATTTTATGGACGAAAGGCATAGAAAACTCACTTGGTAGTGTGCCTGGGACTTCTAATGCTAAGATTTTACCTTACTCACTTACTTACACATCCGGTCACCTTTATAAGCAATTGGCGCCAGCTTTGAAAAAGCTTCTCAAACTTTGCCGTTCGGTTTCGGCGTTAAACTGTAGTTCCCTTTTGACTAGAAATTGAAGGGAACTTGGCTTTGGGCTTGTGTAAAGCAGCGATGTTCACCCATAGCCCCCAGGGGCCGAACACTTTCGGTAATTCACGCCGAATGCTTGCCGAAGTAATGCCTTAGTGAGTGTCGGAGAGAGACAGAGAGCGTCAGAGAGCCTCTCTTCTTGAACATCGCTGGTGTAAAGCCAAGTAATTCTTATATAATTTCACTTGATTCTCTTGCCTACTACTAAAAAAAACTTCATAAAGTTGACTTCACTGTGTAAGCTACGACTTAGAGGGGACCTAGACGGGTTTTACGCCATGAAGCAAACTTCATGAAGTTTTTTAAAAACCACATGCTTGTAGGAGAGAGGTGTAGTGTTGAAGCTTGCCCCTCTACACCTCTTTCCTACCAACGAAAGCTTTTTCAAGAACTTCATTAAGTTTAGTCCACCGTGTAAGTCCAGTCTTCACAATAAAGCGTACTCCATGAAGAATTGAAACGAGAAAGCTAAGCTAACTTCGTCTGTGCCGAAGTTTTTATACCCTTGCAAGTGCTCGCTTAAATATTTTCAAAAAATACTTTTTCCCATTTTCCGACCGATCGTTCGTATGGGAGCTATATGATATAGTCATCCGATTTGGACAGAAACTTGTAGAATTATGTAAAAGCACGAGAAACAAACAAATACAAAATTGCAGGATGCTACCATTAAAAACAAAAAAGTTTTTCTAACTAAGACTGTTTTTCAGACCTATCTTTTGTATGGCAGCTATACCATATAGTTGTCCGATTTTAATAAAAATTGGTAGGATTATAAAAAAAACATAGAAAACCTACGATTACAAAGTTTTTGAGACGTTTCCATTGAAAAGAAAAAAGTTTTTCATACAAAAACTAGTTTTCCGACCGATTGTTCCTATGGGAGCTATGAGATATAGTCATCCAATCCGGCCGGTTCCGACATATTAGTAGTGTGCAGCAAAAAAGAAGACTCTGTATAAAATTTCAGCTTGATAGCTTTAAAACTGAGAGACTAGTTCGCGTAGAAACAGACAGACAGACGGACGGACAAAGCTCAATCGACTCAGCTCGTCACACTGATCAAGAATATATATAGTTTATGGGGTCGGAAATGAATATTTCTATGCGTTGCAAACTTCTGGCCAAAATTATAATACCCTTTGCAAGGGTATAAAAAGCTTTCGTTTGTAGAAAGAGCAAGTAAGAGCTTTTTGAAAAAACTTCACGGAGTTTGCTTAATCGTGTTAGCTTTGGCTTAGACTGTATTTAGAGTGAAACCAATTTCGAAGAGTTTTTAAGAAGGCCTTTGATTTTAGGAAACAGGTGTAGTGGTTTCGTTTCTCCCAACTAAAACACTTTACTGATTGTTTGTATATATGGGTTGCAATGGCCGTTATCCCTCATCCAAAATAAAACATTTTTATTTCGTCTTTTTCTCCTACGCGTTTCGGTCGCTTGTTGCGCATTCGGGACGGGATTTACACGGTGAAGCAAACTTCATGGAGCTTTTAAAAAGGCATTCGTTTGTAGAAAAGAGGTGTGGTGATGTCGTTGCCCCTCTACAACTCTTTCCAAAAAGCAAGAGCTTTTATGAAAAATTCATGAAGTTGGCTTCAACGTGTAAACTTCGGTTAAGACTGGGTTTACCCGGTGAGCCCAGCTTAATAACGTAGTTAAAAAAGCTTTTGTTTGTAGAAAGGAACTGTAGTGATGTTATTTGCCCCTCTACGGCGCTTTCCAAAAAGCAAGAGCTTTTATAGAAACTTCGTAAAGTTTGCTTCATCGAGTAAACTCCGAATAAGACTGGTCTTACACGATGAAGAAAACTACATAGAGTTTTTGAAAACCTTTTGGTTTATAGGAAAGAGGTGAAGTGGTTTCGGTTACCCCTCTAAAACTCATTCCTACTATAAAAGCATTTAAAAAATTTTTATTAGGTTTGTTTTATAGTAAAAGCTCCGACTAAGACTGCGTTTACACAGTGAAGCAAACTCCATAGATTAAGTTGTTGGGAAAAGGGTGTATTGATGTAGCTTGCCTCTATTCACCTTTTTCCTACAAACAAGAGCTATTTGGAAAGCTTCTTGAAGTTTGCTTCATCGTGTAAACTTCGACTAGGCTTAAAAACTATACAATTTTACGAGAATTTAGTATTTTTTGATGTAGCTTGTTCCATTTACATCTCTTTCCCACCAGCAAAAGCATTTTGAAAAGCTTCATAAAGTCTGCTTCATCGAGTAAACTTCGACTTAGTTGGTCAGCGCTTTAAAAGCGGCACAATTTCACAAGTATTTGGTTTCCAACATTAGTTCCCGCTATTTAGGGATGTTTCAAACGATATTTTTTCAACATCTAAAAACTTATCTGTGCCACTGTGTCTGCCACATCTCGACGTCACTTGGCGTAGGTGTACGAATGCCCACATATTGCTCGAGAATGAATGTATTTTTTGGTTCCCCTAGATATATGTATTCCATTTAATTTTTGTGTTGTTGTATTGTGCTTGTTTTATCTTCTTTAGCCTGCAAGTTTGCCTTGTAAATTTTAACCTTCACATTGTTCTTGTCTAGCGTTTTTTTTTCGTGGATTTCGTTTTGTGATGTTATTTCGTTGCTAATTTAAAATGGTTTCTTAATGGATATGCGTCATTGAACTTTGTGTCGAGCTCAGTGAGGCGTTGCGCTGAGATGCGACTTATTTGGAGAGAGATCTTCGACTAAGAATCAAAAACAAGCTGCTAAAGTGGTTTTGTACATTCTATTTGGAACAGAGAATCTAATTGAATCGGATTTTGGTAGTGGTTTCGGTTCTGGTACCGAAACGGACACATGTTTCGGTTCGGTGTTCACCCATAGCCCCCAGGGGCCGAACACTTTCGGTAATTCACGCCGAATGCTTGCCGAAGTAAAGCTTCAGTGAGTGTCGGAGAGGAACAGAGAGCGTCAGAGAGCCTCTCTTCTTGAACATCGCTGTTTTAATGTATCGATGTATCGCACTCGACTTCCAAGCACGCGCGTCAATCCTAAGCACCCAGCTGCCTCTTGTATATTCCGAAAGCAGGGAATTCGAACTTGAGAATTGCAAGCGGTGTTTTTATACCCTTGCAAAGGGTATTATAATTTTGCGCAGAAGTTTGCAACGCATAGAAATATTCATTTCCACCCCATAAACCATGTATGTATATTCTTGATCAGGTTGACTAGCTGAGTCGATTGAGCTTTGTCCGTCCGTCTGTCTGTTTTTAAGCAAACTAGTCTCTCAGTTTGGCAGCTATCGAGCTAAAATTTTGCACAGAGTCTTCTTTTTGCTGCAATCTACTAATATGACGGAACCGACCAGATTGGAGTACTATATCTCATAGCTTCCATAGGAACAATTGGTCGGAAAACTAGTTTTAGTATGAAAAACTTTTTTCTTTTCAATGGAAACGTCTTCAAACGTTGTCTTCATAGGTTTTCTATGCTTTTTTATAATTCTGGCTAGTTTGATGAAAATCGGACAACTATATGGCATAGCTGCCATACAAAAGATAGGTCTGAAAAACAGTCTTAGTTAGATAAACTTTTTTGTTTTTAATGGTAGCATTCTGAATGTTTGTATTTGCTTGTTTCACATGCTTTCATATAATTTTATAAATTTTTCGCCAAATCGGATGACTATATCATATGGTTCCCATATGAACGATCGGTCGGAAAATGGGAAAAAGAGTATTTTTTGAAAATATTTATTAAAACTTCGGCACAGACAAAGTTAGCTTAGCTCATTCGTTATACTCTGTACCTTAAGAATGTAACAGCCAGAAGGAAGCATCTCCGACCCTATAAAGTATATATATTCTTGATCAGCATCAACAGCCGAGTCATGTCCGTCTGTCCGTATGAACGCACAGATCTCAGAGATGGTAAGAGATAGAGGTTTGATATGTATGGGACATATGCTTCTTATGTCTGCAGGCAGATCAAGTTTATTTTCAATTTTGGCCCCGCCCCCTCCCGCCTCCGCAATTTAGAAAAAAGCCTCATATCTTCCACAGTTTTGAAGATAGATGGCTTGTTCCTTCTGGACATATTTAGTTCAGTTATTATCAGGATAACTTATCGATCCGCCAAAGGAGTGGAGAAGATCGGATGAACGGTTGTCGAGTTATGATCAAAAGACTGTTCGCAGCTGCAGCGCTGCCTTCAGCTGTTACTGCAGCATCAAAATTTATGCTGAGCGTAGAATTTCGTTGGCACAGAGTATGTTATAGTTGGGATTGACCGACTTTCTTTCTTGTTGTATTCCAAAAGCAGGGAATTCGAACTTGAGAATTACATGCGGTGTATCATATTTTTCTAAATTTTAGAGACTACATCAATGGGCGCTTACAGCAGATAAATCCGATTTACGATTTGCGATTGCTGATGATTCTCTGCTGAATGTCACTGACTGCTAAGTTAGGCTATTTACTGGCTTTAGTACATTTCGTCAACTCATTTGCTGCACAATTTTAAAGGGTTTTTGCCGCTGTCAGTTTGTCAGTCTTTTTTCAGTTTTGGTGTGAACAGTTGGACGAGCAATCAATAAACGGTTTCACCGATCATAGATTTTGTATGATTCCATCTCCTCATATTTACCAATCGAAATCGGCATTCATTGTATTCAGCAGGTAAAATCGGCAATCATAAATTAGTAATCGTAAATCGGATTTATCTGCCGAAAAGTCAAATTTTTCTATATTTTGGTACAAATTTCTGAAGAATTTTTTTTTTCATTCTTTCTTAAAACAAGGGCGTCTTACTTGTAGGGTTGTCTCCCTATTTCAAAAATCCGAGATGTATTTTTTTCTCAATTCAGGGGAAAAATTGACATTAATTTTAACTTTCAGTAAAACTTCTAGAAAAATTGCCCTGAATCTATAAAAAATTAAGCACAAATTCAAAATTTAAGAATTTATTTGCAAAATTTCAAAGTTTAAGAAAGCTTTTTCCTAAAAACTGTAGAAATTTTCCTTAAATAAAGAAAAAAAAATTGTATTGAATTTCTAAAAACTAGAAAAACCAATCTTTTGAGTGTATCTAGGCTATACAGATTCCGATTCTTAGACACAGATGCCAGCTAAGGGGCAAGCCAAGACTGTATTACCCATGCCCCATACATAAAATGATCAGCTCAAGTGCAGGAGAATGTACTCCTCCTCCTCCGGCAACTTTAAGACAATTTTCAATGTCAGTCTCCGACGAGCTGACATCATACGGCAATGCAATTAAAGCTCAAGTAAATATGCAGGCGGGTCCATATAAAGCAGAAAAAATTGCATAAGCAAAACAACAAAAACTGTTTATACATCAACAAATTGGGTCAGACGCGATTGAAGGAGTCAAAACAAAACAGTAGTCAATTAATATATTTGTGATAAGTTGGCGTTGACTTTGACAGGGTGAGCAAATGCAGGCGCACAGCAGCAGAGCTAGACTTGAATTTGAATATTGAAATTGAACATTTATATATATATATATCTATATATATATTTTGTATAAACACACACACACACACACACACGAACGACGAGTGTCAACCCAGAGGGAGACGAGCCAGCCACTTGGCTCTAGGGGTCTCTGGGCTGCTGCTGCCGCTGCCGTTTCCTCCATTCGAAAGCTGTACGCCTGTTATTTCAATTTCGACACGATCGTTTATCACTTGATTTGCATGTCAGACGATCAATTTGCATTGATCGACTGAGAAATGCATTTGCCCGTTGCCAATTTGATAATGTCGCACACTTGGCAAGCACTTTTACTTACACTTTCCAATTTCCTTAAACTTATTTGGCGAGTTGTTCTGTGTGTGTTTCGAAAAAGGTTCGGGCAAACGGCAAACGTTCAATGCGCGCGCGTTCGTTTCGTGTTGTGTTTGCGGCCAGTTTCGCGTCTCGACTGAGCGGCGTGTGTGTGTCGTTCCAGAGAGCAACCTCCCCAGCCGATCTCTTGGCGGGCGATTGATGTTTGAGAAAAGTTCTGAAAAGCTTTCTCTCCGACAACACACAAAAACAAACCTGTTATACTAATTGTTGTTGTTTATCAATGCCCATTGTTTGCCCTCGCCAGTGTGATATCAGTTAACTATTTATCTGCCAAGCTTCTCCCGACATCCGTGTCATCCCCATGGTTGCCTTTTTTGGTTCTGACCGTTAGTTAGTCGCCAATGGCCAGTTGAGCTCGGCTCGGCTCAGGTTTTGGCCATTTTGCCTATAAATGGTTGAATGTTAGCATTCACAACTTATTGGCAGTTGGGCGAGAGAGTTTCTCATTTGTGGGCCACTTTCATATTTATTTACCAAATGGCAGAAAAAAACAAAATCTAGATGTCGTTCCTTTGCCGCTGGTCTGGGTCTATTGTATGCAAATGGTGCGCCCGATCAGTGGGTCAGCGATTGGGAGTAGCTTAAATAGAGAGATGCGAGCGGGGGGAGTGAGGAGTCCCTGAGGAATGGTGAGGGGGTTTTTCGAAAAAAGCCTACAATATAACTAGGTCCATTAGGG
>JAWNNO010005751.1:0-23076 GCA_035044985.1 Lordiphosa fenestrarum | reverse complement strand
TCGACTGGAAGCCAATAAGGCTGTATCAGGAGCATAAGTGGGTGGGTTTTGGGGGCTAGCAATTCAGCGGTGTGCAGTTTCTACATAACTGGGCCAATTAAACTTCCTTGGAAGCATATATATTTAACTCGTATCTAAGCTCGACCATGAACCAGCGTTCTTCGAGGAAGTAGCGATGTATAGCGAATTGCGCAGTTGGGAAATATGGTAACAAAATTTTTTTGTGTTGACTTAATTTTTGACTTGATATGATCTAATGAACCACTGGAGCACAGATTGGAGCTTGATCTATTTGGAGCTTGATCTGTTTGGAGCTTGATCTGTTTGGAGCTTGATCTGTTTGGAGTCATTATAAATTTGAGCTGACTAACTCGATTCAAAATATTTTCAGACTTGATTTACTAGAACCTTATTTTTTAAACATGAATCAAAGGGCACTTTGATTCCACTCATGCAGGGCTCTAGTATGTATGCTTAATCGTCAGTCTGTGAACAACAGTTGTGAGCGAAGCACCTCCGCTGGCGAATTTTTTTGCTCTCGCTCTCTTTTGTACTTTTGTAAGCATACATGAGAGAGGAAGTGCGCCTACCTAGTTAAATATATCTTGGTGTGGTGTGTGCATGTTGCGATGTATCTTCCGTGCTACTCTCGGAATCGAAACCTTTTTATTTTTTCAACCAAGAGAAACTATTCCAAGAGTCGAGAATATTTATGCATCGAATAAGATCTTTTCTTGGATCCAAGACCAAGAATATTCTTCTCGAAAATCTATGCTTGATTTCAAGATATTTCTTCTTGGATCCGAGAATATTCGATGTTGCCGTACTTTTGACATCGAATCTTCTTGATATCAAGCACGATCTTCTTGATTTTTTCTCTGAGTGTAGTTTCCATAATTGTTTTGTTATCTTAGAACTAGCCCAAAAGTTAGTCCAAAGTGTCAGCCGCTGAGTTGTTCCACAAATTTTTGAATCATCCTTTCTAAACTATCCCGTTTTTGGTGTCGATATTTGATAAGTTTAAAGAAAAATGTCATCATACAAAATATGTTTTCTTATGAGATCATCGATGGATAATTCATATTATTAGTGAAAGTTTCAGGCACAGCATTTGAAAAATACAAATTCCTTTTCGCAAATGCATTAAATCCTCTTCTTTTTGCATTCCATTTCTAAGTAAAATGTCAAAAAAATCATTTACAATAAATCAACTTCGTCCACACAATTCCATATAATTAAACTGCCAGTTCAACGTATTTTGAGAATAATTTACATAATTTACGATGCACAATTCCGATGGCCCACGCTTTCTAATAAACAAAAATTGCATACAAAACGACACACACAGTATTCTCTGGGATCTGTATGATTTGTGCCGCTTGGCGGTAGGCGATAAGCCAAAAGAACTTGGCGACGCACTGCCCCCGGCCCACACTCACGCGCGACTCTATTGTGATATTAAGACAATGTTTGGCCAAATTAGACTTATGTCTGGGATTTATCATTGCGAAAGCCATATATCAGCGGGCAAGTGGCAGGCCGAAATAAAATATGGCACTTGTTTAGGGCGCAGGCCAAGTTTGCAATTACCCACTGAAAAACTGTCGCGAGATTTTGAAAAATTAGCATTGCAGGCAAACGGACCACTCCATCCGCTGGTACCAACAAATGAACACACATCGCAGTATCGAGGATTTATGCCAATTTAAAGAGCCGAATGCTGATGCTGATTTATGGCTTGTCCACGCTCGGCGAAACTTTCTAGAGGCCATAAATTATGCGTGTGATCAAACGGCTACCTTCATGTCCCACCAATTTATGGAGGCGCGTTCTCTGTGCGAGTGAGTGTGTCTTCTCATATTTTTTGTTGTACTCTCAATTAAGTCAATTGATTTTAATTAGACCATGGTAAGCAGATTCCACAAGAAATTATTATTAAACACGCGACACTCGAATGGGGGAGGTTGGCTGTTGCATACGAATTCTTCCACCTCGTCGCTGCGAGCGTAACTTAATATTTACTCCATACATTGAGCTCAATTAATAAGAATTATATGGCCAAGTCGGAGCATAATGCAACAGCGCCCACATGTAAGGCCAACTGACTGAAGGAGGGCGAGACTCCTTAATTGGCAGAGAGGCGAGGGACTGCCTGCTCACAATTGAGGTGATCAACGTTAATTAAAAGCCAACGGAGCTGACTCACTTATTCGATACACTAAAAAAAAACAATCACACAAACAATCTTAAGAGGGATACTCCCAATATTCTAGAAAATCTTTTCCATTTACCGTCAAGCTCCACTTTATTTTCATCAGTGTAAGTTGTCGCCAGGCTACAATGCCCCGGCGAGCGATCCAGATGAAAAATTAACATTTCGCGCATCATTAAAGCATTCCAAGCGGTAGCCGAGGAAACCGCCATATGGAAACCGTTGACAAATGCCGCAACGTGCTCAATGTCTCCATTTCCATTCCATCTATCGCCCTGTGATTGCTCGTCGGTAGTTTTCTTCCAAGTTGTCAGCTGCTCAGCCAGCCGCCTGGCTCATTTGTCGCCGCGGCGGGAGGGGCACAAACGAGTAAAACAAATGCGTCAACACCGAATTTTCATTTGGTTAATGTGTGAACCGGCCAGGCGGACACAAACTGAAAACTACGCACCAGCCTCAGCGGAATAATAACATGAATTTATCAATTTGTCATGTTGATATTTGTTTGGCAATTTATATTCCATATGCGAGACACTCCCGCTCGGTGGACAGACACAACAGTTCCGCCTGCAACTGCCTCCGCTGGGCTCTATTTTTGGAAGTGTATTCCGGTGGTGGTGGTGGTGGTGGAGCACATAATTGTGGGCAGTAATTGATTGCACTACTTACTTAAGGAATAAGCAAGGACATTAGTGGAGGCAGTGGAGATGTTTTGTAAGAGATTGCCTCAGGATTTTGAATAATTGAGAAAGATATTTAACACATATGGAGTAATAATGTTCGATTTGGAGTGCACACTAAAAATGGAGAAAAATAAAGAAAGAAAGTCGGTCAAGCCCGACTATAACATACTATGTGGCAACGAAATTCTACGCTCAGCATAAATTTTGAAAGCAGCACTGCTCCTGCGCTGCAGCAGCGAATAGTCTTTTGATCATAACTCGACAACACTTGATCCGAACTTCATCATTCCTTTGGCTGATTGAAAAGTAAACCTGATTACTAAATATGTCTAGAATGAACGAACCATCTATCTTTAAAACTTTGGGAGATATAACGTTTTCTCCAAATTGCGAGGGCGGGAGGGGGCGTGGCCAAAATTGAAACAAAGCTTGACAGACGGACATGGCTAGATCGACTCAGCTGAATTTATTGATATTTTTGATTCAACTTCTCGAATGCTTTATATTGAAATATGCCAAGGATAAACACATCTTTATGTTCAAAAATTGAGCTACAATTGAGATACGATGATTTTATGTGCTACATCTAAATATGAGAACTATTAGGGATCTTCAAATCACAAACACTTCCAGAAATTTCACTTAAAATCCATACTCATCGAAGTTTTTGTCAATAAAATATTATGAAATTGTTTGAACTTCTCTTGTTCTTTAGGTCTAATTTTTGCGACGGTTTTCGAAATTTCTTAACATCCCTAATACGCCCCCATCTGCTTGGAAAAAGTTTCTGTTTAAAGAACTACTTAAGGCAATTTTCTTCAGGACTTCAGAAACTTTCATAATTTATTGACCCGGCAACCTATAATTTTATAGTATTGAGTCGAAGCATTATCATTTCAACACCTCGGCATTTTCCGATTTTGAAAAGAACAGAAGCGTTAGTAAAGTTGAAGCAAAAGAAATTAAACATATTTCGGGTTAGGTAGAGTAGGCTTAGGTTTTCGCAGCTACAAGATATAGTCATACAATCAGGACGGTTCCGACATATTAGAACCGTACTTTTTATACTCTGTACCGTAGGTACATAGAGTATTATAAGTTTGTGCAAAAGTATGTAACATCCAGAAGGAAGCATCTCCGACCCCATAAAGTATATATATTCTTGATCAGCATCAACAGCCGAGTCGATATAGCCATGTCCGTCTGTCCGTCTGTCCGTCTGTCCGTATGAACGCACAGATCTCAGAGATGGTAAGAGATAGAGGTTTGACATGTATGGGACATATGCTTCTTATGTCTGCAGTCAGATCAAGTTTATTTTCAATTTTGACCACGCCCCCTCCCGCCCCCGCAATTTAGAAAAAACGTCATATCTCCCACAGTTTTGAAGATAGATGGCTTGTTCCCTCTGGACATATTTAGTTATTAGGATAACTTATCGATCCGCCAAAGGAATGAAAAAGATCGGATGAACGGTTTTCGAGTTATGATCAAAAGACAAATTTTCTTGGTACAGAGTATGTTATAGTCGGGCTTGACCGACTTTCTTTCTTGTTTATGATACATTTGATTTTTGACTAAGACAAATGTACAAATAATCCCTAGTTAAGATCTACGATTATTTTTTCAAAAATATGTGTTCCAAATTGACCAGTTATTTTACCGCCCATGGGTATGCAATGAAAGTTGTTAAAAAAATGTTCTAAGAACTTAATTTAAATCACTAGCCAGGGTTGTAATTTTGCATGGCATATTTTTTCGGGCAATAGTACATTCTAGGATTTTGAGCACATTTATTCAGAATGCTAAATATTCGCTCAAAAAAATCTCAGAAATATTTTGGTCAGTTTATTTTAAAGCTAGAGAGTACTACTCTACGATAATATCAAACAACAGTAAAGGTTTCTCACAAAAAGTGCAAAAAAGGGGGCATTTTAAGTCACTTCAAGCTCCAATTTCTTAAGGTCCAGACATGGTGGCCCATTGCCGAAAAAAGATGCTAATTCAGCATGCGAAACCCATCAAGAATTTATTCACATTTACTATTTTTTCACTAGTCTTTAAGTCTCAGCATATAGCGAGCATCACAGCTCGGCGATTAAAAGAGTCGAAAGGATGTAACGCGTGCATTTCGGGCCACTTACCATTTTAATATTTCAATTTTACATTTTTTGGTATCATTATACTCTGTACCGTAGGTACACAGAGTATTATAAGTTTGTGCAAAAGTATGTAACAGGCAGAAGGAAGCATCTCCGACCCCATAAAGTATATATATTCTTGATCAGCATCAACAGCCGAGTCGATATAGCCATGTCCGTCTGTCCGTCCGCCCGTCCGTCCGTCTGTCCGTATGAACGCACTGACCTCAGAGATGGTAAGAGATAGAGGTTTGACATGTATGGGACATATGCTTCTTATGTCTGCAGGCAGATCAAGTTTATTTTCAATTTTGACCACGCCCCCTCCCGCCCCCGCAATTTAGAAAAAACGTCATATCTCCCACAGTTTTGAAGATAGATGGCTTGTTCCTTCTGAACATATTTAGTTATTAGGATAAATTATCGATCCGCCAAAGGAATGAAAAAGATCGGATGAACGGTTTTCGAGTTATGATCAAAAGACAAATTTTCCTTGTACAGAGTATGTTATAGTCGGGCTTGACCGACTTTCTTTCTTGTTTTGATATTAGATAACCTCAGTTTTTTATCATATCAAGTTTAAAGTACAAATTTGGTTGTTGGAAAACTACCATTAATAGGTATAGTTAATCAATTTTAAACTGAATCCTTTCATTTGGAAAAATTGATCCCTCACAGTACATAAAGGATGTTATTCAAACAGCAGTCACTATAAGGATGTGCCTCATGCGAAGCGTACTGAGATAACAGTCCTCCGTTCTGATTTGGTACTGCCCCAACTCTAGAACTTCCTTTGGTAATGCTTCTGACACCGAAGCGTACGCGAACCACGGCTCTTCTGTAGATGAATTGGTTTCGATTATCTTGGATAGCACAGAAACAGCGTAGAATACGTCCTCTCTAAAAAGTTATATTTGTTCATCAACAAAAGTGGGCAAGGAACAATGTTCTTACGCTTAGCTGGTGCTAATGCTCCAAATTGAAACACATTAATCTAGTCTTTAACACATCTGCGGGATACTTTTACGAAGCTTTTACTCTAAGCTAATTACCGATAACAAAACACTGTCAATCCTCTTTTCACATACGATCATGTCCTTTCGAACTTTCGAACTATCAATAAAATGTGTCTGTTTCAAATTTATACTTTTGTGCATCAAAAGAATATTCCAAGGATCAATTTGAGACTCTCTAGGATAATATTGATACCAAAAAAAAAAAACCATACTTGTTTAAGTTTCAATATGATACAACGTGTATCGAATTGATATTGATACCAATTATTTCTCTCTGTAAAAATGGAAATTTGACTAGCACTTTTCCAATCTTTGGTAGTTAAACTAACAAACTATTCTCAAGATATAATTTTGCGTCAATATTTGGAGAATTTGGGAAAAGCAAGTCTTGAGTTACTGTAGCTTAAGTGTGATCCCTATGATCATTTTAAATTTCTTATACATTCTTCCCCTACATTATTTCAGTATTTTAGGAAAGTTTCAAAGCTAGAAACAATGTTGCATAATACTCGAAAATGTTTGAAATCAGTTTTCCCAGAGTGGGGATCCCCCCTCCGACCAACACACACACACACACACACTTGTTACACTTGTTAGATCCATCAGAGTGTGTTGTAGTTGTCACTGAACGTATCTGTGTATCTGGCACACATGGCTTCCCAAACGCAACTTTCCCACATTTTCGTCACAATCCCGGCACATAAATTTGTTCAAAAACTAAACACGCAATTCAAGAGTCTAATAAAGTTGCGCAAACAAATGATGCGGTGCCCCAAAACACCGAAGTGGAGCAAACGGATGGGAGGGTGTCAGTGGTTCCCTAATGTACACAACAGATACTCGCACAGCTACAGATACAGATGCAGATACGATGGCAAACACTTTCCACCAATAAGTAGATTTTTTTTAATTGCAACGAGAGGCAAAGTGTTAAAGAGTTTATGTGCAACATTTACAGAGTGAAGAGGTGGAGGGCGGCGGAGTGGGGACGGGGCCATTCATTTCCCATGCGGCGCACACACACGCACACTCAGACAATTATAAATGCAATAAAATACTTTTCAAGCGAAACTCATAAATTTCCAAAAGCGTACGGCTACATCGAACAACGATGGCGACAAAGAAGCTGACGACGCAGCTCCGACTCCAACTTCATTGCCGTCTCCCATTTCCATGCACTGGCTGCTGTGTGAATGAGTGCTCCTGCCCCACCCCTGGCTGGCTGGCTGGCGGGGGCAGGGGCTGCTTAGAGAGCCAACGGACTTGACTCGACGTTTTAAGAGTTAATCACACCAGATGTTAATGGTTTTTATGGTTGTGTTTACTATGCCCTCCAGCATTTTGCCACTGTATTTGTGTGCATTTCGTATATAAGGTGACATCATCATCATCATCATCAGCATCCCCATCAGTGTGATCCTCATCAGAGTGGAACGACAGGCAGTGCCTACTCCTGGCAAAAAGGGAACTTCCCGCATGTTTAAGGGCCGCTTATTACGCCGAGTTAAATGAGTTTAAATTCTTTGTCTCTGTTTGTTTGTTTTGTTTGCAGTTGAATGATTTGTGGCCAACGCTGTTGAGGAGCCGGAGAATTCAGTAGTTGAGTAGCTAAATGACTATTTTTAATTTAAGGAATGATGTGTTTCAAAATCACATAGTATGCCTTTAATGAAGAAATTGTTTCAAAACCTAAAAAGATTTTTATGCATTCTTTACTGTTTTCATATCTAAGCGGTGGCAGAGGTAGAATCGACATGTATGAACCAAATTTGTATGATATTTAGCCAACACGAAGGAGGTTTGATGAATTGCCCGCACGAGAACATGCCACTTATAGTGTTGAAGTACATAATTGGGCCTCGTTTGGCCCTGCGACTTATTGATTGTCATTGCGAATGCCCATCTGATAAGAAACTAAACGCGTTTGAGTCCATTAAGCAGTTGAAATAACCGTCAATTCAAATTTCAGTCGTAGAATCGTTGAGTTTAAAAACTCTTTTGAATATTTTACTGCTTCGTTGGCATCACAAACTGAATTGAAGTCGCCCGCTCTTTCTGCCAGCCACGCATGACTTATGTATTATGCCCTGCAAATTTGCACAAGTTCTTGAGTTTTACCGAATCAAGATTTGAGTGTACAGAAATCCAAGTCCAAGCTCTTTAAAGATTGTTGAATTTAGATTAAAACTAAATATAATTCTGGGTTGAAACTGTCCCGTCACTGTAGACTTTTGACTTGGTTTTACATGGCCGAGAAAGTTTAGGATTCAGAAGTTAACATAGACCCTGAGATTGTGGCTGAGGAAAAAACGGTTCTTAAGCCCATGGAAAAGGTCTTCTACAACAGAATATGGACTAACTAGCGGATCGTTGGTACTGCTTGGCCTTTACTGTATAAATTGTCTGACCTTTACACTGTTGAAGCCATTTTGTCTGCTCACTGGGTGCGCTTGATTAATAACCAAAAGTAAAATTGAAGAATTCTTTCTTTCAAAATACACAAAAATTAAAACGTACAAATTGCCAGTTATTTGTTTCGCCAAGGCGCTCGGCACCCCATCTTGGCGGACGGCACCTTTTCATCAGAATTCCGACTCCAACTTCAACTCGAAGCAGCGGATGGAAAAAATTCATTTTCCACGTAATTACTCTGCTGTGATTAGTAAAATTAAACTTTTCTTTTGCATTTCCTTTTGCCTTTCGCTTTGCGTGAGTTTTGCTTTTCGCCTTTTGATTTCTGTGCGCGGCTGCAAAAAATGGCGGCACTTTTTTCTCGTGTTTCATTTAGCGCTACGTTTTTCATGGGAAAAACTAGAAAAAATCGCTGGCCGCGCTCGCTGGGGAAGCGCGTAACGGCCAATTACAAGGATTGATTGTGTATGAAAATGTTTTTAGGGAAAAGTTTCCAAAGTTCTCAATGCGAAAGTTCTCAATGCATAAGGTGTCTAATTTTTCACAACTGCGTGATGCGGCGGACGGGGGGCGGAAGATTGACGGCGCTTGTCGAGGGCAATGAAATTTCAAATATAAAAACGAGAAATACAAAAACGAAATTTGGGAAAAAGAAAACACTTTTCGCGCTGCAGACACTTCAACACTTGAATAAATATTTGTGCGTCGGTCGAGCGGCCCACGGGAAGGAGAGATTTTATAATGCCACAAAATCCAAACTAATTACTCAAGCCGCTCGCCGCTTGCTGCTCGTCCGTCGGACGCGCGCATCATTTCACTTGATATCCTGTCACAGGATGCCAGTTAGGCCCTCGCTCCGTACCCCAAAGACCCAGACAGCGTCATCATCATCATCGGCTGCGCTGAGAATCGCAGACAAAATAAATGTTTTGAAAATAATTTCGTGTTATTTTTTCTTGGGCTGGGATGGGACCAGGGCCCGGGCCCCGAAAGTGTCACTGGCGCGTGTGTCAGAAATTAATATTAATTTGCTATGTCAATGCATATCCGTCATAGCGACAGTTGGCCAGCCAGAAAGTGGTTATTTTTCAAAGGCCTCATTATCATTGCCCGGCCACTTGAAAAGGGTGAACATTTGCGTCGCAGGGCGCAAGCACGTGCAAAAAGTTAGAAAATATTCCAAATTATTCTCACATTTTTTTGGGGGTTTGCCTTGTTGGGTTGTTCAATTACGAAAAGCCATCGATTTGGAGACGACGGTGGTGTGCAGGTGCGGCGGCCACAGAAGTGCATAGTTGTCAACGGCCGCAGCATCATCAACACTCAAACGCTCTCAAGAGGGTAAGGCGAGAGTGAACTCCTGCTGAGCAGAACTTTCCCTGCTTGATGGTCACATGCCAAGTGCCACACGCTCGTTGAAATCTATGCTGAGTTGTTGTGTATTGCTAAGAGCAGAGGGTATTTAAGGTATATAGGGCATGCTTTGCCAATAATCGAGGATATAGCGCTTGACGTTGATGTTCCAGTTGAGGAAAGCATTTGTCTTAGTCGGTGCTGGTAATAACGCCCGCTGGCGCTATGACGTTCTTTTTTTTTATGATTCACCTCCCACAAACCTTTAACATTATTCGACTTCCTTACTAAGAGAATTGACATAAGATAAGAACATCGAAACATGTAGCAACTGGTATGCCCTCTGGAATCCACACACTGAAGAATGAGTCAGGACAGTTATAAACAAAGAGCTCCAAAAGTAATCGTAGATACACTTTTAAATTCAATGCCGTGCTTGATCCTCTATTACGGCTAATGGTAAATTCGGGCGAAAGTAAGTACTCGGATTCTAAAGTTCTCCACAAAATGTGATATTAAGCCCGTGGGCGTTATGACACTGTTGCAAGCGTCGTTGAGCCAGTGGGCTCGAGGTCGGCGGGCGTTATTACATACACAAGTCTTACACAAGACCTGAATTGATATATCTTTTCAAGCTGGACGAAAAATATGTACTTTAAATAATGTCGGAAAATTCTCGAAGAATTAAAGACACTGTGGTACAGCGACTATATACTTTCGAAAGAACCTACCCTACGCTGTAGAGCGAAAAAAGGAATCATATTTATTATAGTCAATGGCTTGACAGATTTAAATCGATGGCTGAGAAATGCTGGTTATAGATCTGCCATTTTCTACTTTTTATACTCTGTACCGTAGGTACATAGAGTATTATAAGCTTGTGCAAAAGTATGTAACAGCTAGAAGGAAGCATCTCCGACCCCATAAAGTACAGGGCTGTCCATATTCGACGGACCCATCTGGCAACGCCATCACTTTTGACAGAGATGTCAGATCGCTTAATGACATACCGCGTTTGAAGCGTCAGTCCAAGCAGATTTTTACCATGGAACAATACACGCCACGCGAGCGCTCTGAAATAGTTGAAATTTACATTCAACAGAACAAGTCAATTGTGAAAACTCAACGTGCTTTTAAAAAATTAAAATTTCACATTGAATGGGACCGTAAATAAGCAAAATTGCCGTATTTACGCCACTGAAAATCCTCAGGAGATTCAAGAAGTGCCTCTTCATGACGAAAAAGTCACAGTTTGGTGCGGCGTTAGTGCGAAAACGGTCATTGGGCCGTTTTTCTTCCAAAATGAAAATGGCCATGCTGTTACCATCAACCAGGAGCGTTATCGCGACATGATGACCAATTTTGTGATGCCAATTATTCTTCGAAAGCGTATGAGGCAGTTCTGGTTTCAACAAGACGGCGCTCCACCGCACACAAGTCGAATAACAATCGATTTTCTGAAGAAATTGTTTCCGGGCCGTTTGATGTCGAAAAGTGGTGATTTGGACTGGCCACCGCGTTCGCCCGATTTGACGCCGCCTGACTTCTTCTTGTGGGGATATTTGAAGTCAAAGTCTTACGTTAACAAGCCAAGGACCGTAGAAGAGCTCAAGGACAACATTCGTGAAGAAATAGCCGCTATTCCGGCCGAAATGTTGGCGAAAACGATGGAAAATGCTGCAAAAAGGGCACAATACGCCATCAACGCCAGAGGCGGCCATTTGAGAGATATCATATTCAAAAATTGATGTAAACAAATCTACTTGGAACAAATTAAATGATTAAGATTGCCAACCGCCAAATTTTTATTTTTTTCTTTGATTTTTTTAAAAAAAACATGGGTCCGTCGAATATGGGCAACCCTGTATATATGCTCTTGATTATAGTCAGTCACTTTGACTTCCAATGGCTTTACTATTTTATTCCATGCATATTTCTTTGAAGTTGTATTATAATAGCCCATTCAATTCTCCGCTGAACAGATGTTATTTCTAAGAATTTGGTTACCCTCTGACGAAGCTATTCGCGTATTTCTAAGTACACATGGACTATTTAGTATTTTTTGATGTGTGCTTTAAGATATGTAACCCCAAAAGTATGCCATTTTTGGTTTGGCAGCAAATTTAAATAGTTCTTATCAAATACTTAAAAAATTATTTTATTAGTGTTTTATGTCATGAAACTATATATTTATAAGAATTAGGTTAGGTTAGTAATAATATTTTAAAATCTAAACCATTGAAATACTTGAATCACTGTAGTGACTAACACAATCAATATAAGTCTATTTGTACTTGTAGTTCTGGGATATAACAATAAATAAATAAAATTAATATATATACGTAAATGTTTCACGATTTCTGGACCAAGATTAACAGTCTCCGAATAGTGTTTCCCCCCAAATATTAGTTAAGCGAATCCAATTGCATCAATCAACATGAAACAAGAATTTGTTTATGTACTAATATTCGAGAAATTTCGATACAAAATGAGAACTATTTCAATAAGAAATTGAATCAATCTGAAATCCAGAAAGATTTTGTAAAATAAGGTTCAATTACCTTAAATTGAGTTTATAAATTTGAAAAACAAGATTTATCATCTCTCAATCCATCATTCCTTGTACAGTACTCTGTACAGCTTCATCTGCATCAAAGCCTTACCGTCTCAGCATTAAATTGGCGCACCGTCGCTCGAGTGATCGAAGGACATTCAACAATCGGGCGTTATTATTTTGTCTATGGAAAGTGCCATGAGTAAGCGCTTTCAGGCTAACTGCTCTTTTATTGCAAATGGAATAGCTTCAATTCCTTCACTATATTGCAGCTAAGAGGTATTTTCTAGTCGCATCCACCCCAATGCCATGCCTTACTACCTACTTCCCGTAGCAGTGCAGGGGGTTGGGGGAATGTGACAATTTACGGTTTGCTTAGCTCATCAACACGCGACCTGGGTTTGGGTATGCCGGAGAGCTGCTTAATTTGGGCATCTCAGTGGTCGACACGTGACCACGTGGAAAGGTGTCGTCAGTCGCTCAGCCGTCCCCAGGGCATGCTGTTTACATGTTTTTGTTGTTAGTAGTTTAATTTAATTAATGTTTAAGTATGCAGGAGCGGCAGGAGCGTGAGAACGCAATTGGTCCCCATCTATGTATGTATAGTTGCTGCTGCATCTAACCTGTTTCCTTCCATATGCGTTGTCGCCTGCATTTCCCGCAGACAGCTGCCACGTTTCATGTGCAAATGAAAATTCTGCTGGCACCTTTCACAGCTCGCTGGCGTCATCGTCGTCTCCGAGTCTCTAAATATTTTGATTAGTTCTTGTAAACTGTTTGTATTATTTTCCTGGTTGTGTTTGCTTAATTTTCACTTAATTTGTTCAGTTCTACGGCCTGTCTGGGCACTGGAGACATGTTGCATTTGGTTGACAAGCTGCTTGGGGAGGAGGAGGAGGCGGGCAATGTGGTCGATGGCCAATTTACTAACTGTTAAACGCTTACGATAGTCGCTGAACTCTTCTCACATGTGAACTTAAATTACATTTGACATTTACGACGGTATAATAAAAATTTTACAATGACCGACGCCATTTTACTTGAGCATCACTTTACAGCCAAGGGAGAGTCGGGCTCGATTCTTCTTCAGGAGCTTGCAAGGGGGGGAGAGGTAATGGGTAAATGGCCATCAAGTGCAGATCGCTCGTAAAAGCCGTTTTACAGTCACAGGCACATCGCAACGTGCGATTGGCTCACCCGCGAGTGCTGTGTGTGCATTTTTAATTAATTGACTGTAGTTTTTATGGCTTCATTAATTACCAAACAGGGCCAATCCTTGACGTCAGCCATGCCCCAGCCCCCCGCCAGGCCACATGTCAGAGTCAACTCTATTGAATTATGCATCATCGATATGTGAGGAGCTGTAAATATCAATAATAAAAGTAAGCTGTAAAGGAACCATTTTGGTCGATGCAGGAACGAGTGCATTAAAAATTTATTAGAATGTGCCTGCGACGCGTGGCCATGTGAGGGTCGGAGCCTGGCCGGGAGGAGGCAGTCGGGGGATAAGCGTACCATAAAATAATAATCTTTATGATGGCAAAAATTTTAATACAATATTGGCGGCCCGCTTTGCCGACTGCGATAGCGTTGTCTATGTACGTATCTGTCATTCGACGATTCATAAATCCACTTTAATTGCTGCAGTGATTTTTCTCTTTCGCGTTTAGTACCCAGGCGCCACTCCACTCGCTGACTTTGACTTAGCCGTGTTTTGTTGCGTGATAAAAGCCAGAAAGTGCCAGTAAAAATCATGTTCATTAATATTCAACTAGGGACTTTAGTGGTGGGTACATTGGTTCGCCCTTTTTAATAACTTGACTGGACGTGGCAATTAGATTTATAAAATAGAAAATCAAATTTAATTAACAAAATTCTTTTAGGACATATTTACCAATGTTTAGGGTTTTTGAATTTCGAGATTCAAGGTTTTTGGTCCCAGGTTTTGGTTTGAACTTTATACAAGCTTAATATAGTAATCGACTCTTAGAGAATTGTGCAGACTTTGGTTTGCGATGGGATTTTTCAAAATATAATTCACTGTACAGGTCTGTATACAGCGGCCCGAGATTTCCATTTCGTCACAATACTTTATATAAACAGAAACACTTTCATACAGCTCATGAGCAGCAAAGCAATGACAAAGAGATTCTGTTTAAATAAAGTATTTTGACGAATTAAACATTTAGAAGTGCTGGATGTAAATTTCAGTACGAAAAACAAGAAAGAAAGCCGGTCAAGCCCGACTATAAAATACTCTGTACCAAGAGACAGTCTTTTGATCATAACTCGAGAACCGTTCATCCGATCTTCTTCATTCCTTTGGCGGATCGATAAGTTATTCTAATAACTAAATATGTCCAGAAGGAACAAGCCATCTATCTTCAAAACTGTGGGAGATATGATATTTTTCTAAATTGCGGGGGCGGGAGGGGGCGTGGCCAAAATTGAAAATAAACTTGATCTGCCTGCAGACATAAGAAGCATATGTCCCATACATGTCAAACCTCTATATCTTACCATCTCTGAGATCTGTGCGTTCATACGGACAGACTGACAGACAGACGGACTGACGGACAGACGGACATGGCTATATCGACTCGGCTGTTGATGCTGATCAAGAATATATATACTTTATGGGGTCGGAGATGCTTCCTTCTGCCTGTTACATACTTTTGCACAAACTTATAATACTCTATGTACCTTCGGTACAGAGTATAATAATCCACAGTTTTGTTTAGCTTTTGTTTTGTGGATCATTCAACATGCTTTGAACGTCGAGTGTCCTGAAACACTGAGGCTAATATGAGTGGGATTCTAAAGCTAATTTAGAACATTTTTATAGATGCTTTCACTACACTTTCCTGCCGAATGTAGGACTCAGTCTTCCAGAACCATTAGTATAACAGAAGAAGTCACTGGGAACTAGAAAGCCGAACCGAAATTTTAGCTTCGGAACAGGTATGGGTTCAGCTTTAATACCTTAAGAGGATCAGTTCGAGGTTCGGTTTACAGTAAAACGGATTATAAGTGACTCTCGAAAAAAAGTCACTTCGAGGGTACCATTTTCTCCCGACATAAGTAGAATTTATGATCAGAAGTTCAGAGCATTAATGGCTGTTTTATTCAGATAGCTCAACAAACAGATTATGACATTTTTGATCATATTTGAGTCCTCAATCTGATTAAAATGCGTTCCTTAATAATATTTTTGTCGGAAGAAAATGTTACCCTAGCTGCGACTCTTCTTGAAAAGTCATTTTTAACCCATACTTTTGATCAGTTTCGACTCAATTTCAATTCATTTCCAGCTCTTCTTTCAACTGTATCTCAATATGCATAATTCATTTTCAAATCACCTTCTAACCCAGCATGATAATAAATTTATTTTCTCTCTCATTAAAAGTGCTTGAAAAATACTCATCCAAATGATTCATGATTTTTGTTAAAACGATCTTCCAAATGTTTGAACATGAGGACATGAAAAAGACTTGAGTGTGATCAATAATTTCATACAATGTTAGCTGAGACTTTTTCATATCAGCAACATTTGAAAGATCATTTTGATCTATGTCACCTTGATATATATTTTTTTCGAGACCTTTTGTTGTTTAAAAAGATCTTACTAATATGTGTGATTAAAAGAAGAGGCTCGTTGGTAAAAGTTTATACACAAATACAAATTCATGAATTCTGCCCCTCAAGGTATGCTATATATATGATTTTTAATAATTATGGGGCAAATATTAAAAATAGACTCCATAATTATTAACATTCATAAATATAGCATACCTCGAGTGGCAAAATTCATGAATATGTGTTTGTGTATAAAAGAATGGGCTAAAATCTAATCTCTAAGAAGAGTAGCTGCTAGGGTACCATTTTCTCTGGACTAAAGTATTTATGACTATTTTAGTCAGTCCTAAGATTCGAAAAAGACTCTAAGGCTATTAACAATATCCTAAATGTTCGCTGGGTAGCTGGGACAGAAACGCTTCGTTTTTGGTTTTCCGGAACAGGGACATCACATTCTTACTCTTGGAAGAAACCCTTTCTTGTACCCAGAAAGAAACGTTTTTTTATACCCAGAAAGAAACGCTTTTTTGTTTCTCCCAGAAATAACGCAGAGCGGCACATTTGTTCCTGAAGAAAGTTAAGATTGCAATGGTAATGCGATATTGATAAAGTGAAGCTATATCTACAGGTAGAATGGCATTTTTATAAAATCTTTGCTGAGTTAACACAAATATAAGGTTGTCAAAAAAGTCTTGCGGTATTTTTATTGAATTTTCAATTGTTCATAAAATTGGTTATAATAATGCGATTTAAGTCAAATATGCGCCGTTTTGTTCGATGACGAGTTCCCAACGAGATGCCAACTTCATAATGCCCCTCTTATAGAAGCTCGCTTCCCTATTGTCAAAAAACTCGGAGAGCCAATTTTCACAGGACTCTCTTGTGGCCAACTTCCGACTACCAAGCTCGTTCGCCATGGACAGAAATAGGTGGTAATCACTTGGTGCGAGATCCGGACTATACGGTGGATGCAAAAGAACCTCCCATCCGAGCTGCCGGAGCTTCTGGCGCGTCACCAAAGATGTGTGTGGCCTGGCGTTGTCCTGTTGGAAGACAATTCGGCCTCTGTTGATCAAAGATGGCCTCTTCTGCATGAGTGCTGCATTCAAGCGGTCCAGTTGTTGGCAGTACAGGTCCGAATTGAGCGTTTGCCCATGGGGGAGCAGCTCATAGTGGATGATTCCCTGCCAATCCCACCAAACACACAGAAGAACCATCCTGGCCGTCAATCCAGGCTTGGCCACCGTCTGGGCAGCTTCACCGCTTTTCGACCACGACCGTTTGCGCTTCACGTCGATTTTGTTGCGATTCAGAAGCGATTCGCATGCATCCATACGGGCCAAAATGTTTTTTTGCGTCAAGTCGTGTGGCACCCATACATCGAGCTTCTTTTTGAATCCAAGCTTCTTCAAATGGTTTATAACGGTTTGATGACTCATGCCCAGCTCTTGGCCGATGCTACGGCTGCTACTATGCCGGTCTCTTTCGATCAATTCAGCGATTTTATCGCAATTTTCGACGACAGGCCTTCCGGACCGTGGCGCATCTTCGATCACCTCTGCACCAGAACGAAAACATTGCAACCATCGTTGTGCGGTGGAAATGGAAACTGTATCGGGTCCATAAACTGCACAAATTTTATTGGCAGCATGAGATGCATTTTTGCCTTTATCGTAGTAGTACTGTAAAATATGCCGTATTTTCTCTTGATTTTGCTCCATGTTTACGACGCTATAACTCACGAACGACTAAAAACAAACAACAATAAATCAAACACGTGTTAGCGCGTGAAAAGAGCTTTCCAAAAAGCTCTAGCGTGAACCGATGCGACGAATACAACTAGAACTACGCGCTTGCAAAGACAAGCTTGCGGAAATACCGCAAGACTTTTTTGACAACCTTATATATATATTTTGCTTGACACATCCTCCTCTCAATCTGTTGGTTTGTGTGCTTCAAATTTTCGCACAAGAAAAAGGGACCAACAGTTTAACGCCGAAGCCGAATGGCAAAGTTTTGAAAAGATTTTTCATGGCTAGTATTCACAGGTGGCGCGTTTGTTAAGCCGCTTCATATAGACTTTGCGAAACACTTAAACTTTACAAGGGGGTAGAATCATCCATTTTAAGAACCGGTATTCCGCCAAAACGCAGCTTCCACATCCTAGCCACAGGTACGAGCCCTGGCCCTGCGCTTTTACCCTTAAAGTAGTGAATAAGGTGTCGCCAGCGAGGAGAGAGGATCTATAAAGTTTACCAGTACAGCCAATTATGCAATCGATGTTTCCACCCCATCAACTTGTTCTTATACTCTGTACTAGAGATACACAGAGTATAAAGGGTTTATGCAAAAGTATGTAACAACCAGAAGAAAGCTTCTAAAACCCTATGAAGTATATATTTTTTTTTTCATAAGCATCAACAGCCGAGACGAAATAGCCATGTCCGTCTGTCCGTATGAACAAACAGAACTCGGAGTTGGCAAGAGATAGAGGCTCGCCATATATGGGACATATGCTTCTTATACTTGCAGGCAGATCAAGTTTATTTTTAATTTTTGCCACGCCGCTCCCACCCGCACACAGTTTTAAAGATAGGTTTGAATCTTTTGGACATATTTAGCAATCAATATTATTTATCAATCAGCCAAAGGAATTGTAAAGATCGGATGAACAATAGTCGCGTTATAAGGAAAGCAATCAAATATGCTGGACCGGCCGCAACGGCGATGGGCAGCACCTCACACAAACTTTGGGAGGTACAGAGTATATTATATTCGGGCTTGACCGACTTCCTTCTTGTTTTTAATTGCAGCGCCATAAATTTTTTATTTTAATTCAATACGAATTCAAAATTTATTATTATACATTTTTATCTGAAACATGCTGTGCTATTAAACTTTTTCGGCAAATAGTTTGCTTAATGTACTATGCATTTCAAATGTTTAATAGCACAGCACAGGAAAGCATTTCAAATGTGCTATTGTTATGCTTTCGAAATTGTCACAGCATAGCAATAGCACAGCTTTGCTCTCAGATTTTTGTACTATTAATTTCCATGTGAACTACGATTTCGACAAAGCACAAGCCAAAGCATACATTTCAATGCTGTAAGTAATTTGCTGAAAGTTTTTCAAACCCTGATTAACAATATCCTAAATGTTGGCTGGTTAGCTGGGGCAGAAACGCTTCGTTTTTGGTTTTCCTGAACTGGGACATCACATTCTTACTCTTGGAAGCAACCGTTTCTTATACCCCCCAGTGGCGCTGGGCTGAATGTGGTCGGTCGAAATAATGAATTACGTACGAGCCACAATGTAATGCATTACCTATGATATTTTTTTTCAGCGCATTTGTAATGGCTCGAGAATTTCTGCATTACAATATGGTAAAAGAATACGCTTGTGTAATGGGGACCCGAAAGAAACTTCGGCACGTCATTACTTTCTGCATTACAAAATTCAATAAACTCATGTACCGTGCGGAAAATTTGGCCATTTCTTAAGAAAGTAAGGCAGGTTGTATTGGGTTTTTGAATGCATACAGGCGAGAGGTAATGCATTAATAATGGACGTAATAATGAGCATTTGCGCCACTGGGCCAGAAAGAAACGCTTTCTATTCTCCCAGAAATAACGCAGAGCGGCACATTTGTTCCTGAAGAAAGTTAAGATTGCAATGGTAATGCAATATTGATAGAGTGAAGCTATATCTACAGGTAGAATGGCATTTTTATAAAATCTTTGCTGAGTTAACACAAATATATGACTCAAGATCAACTTGATCCTATAAGTCTGCTAAATATTATAAGATCTAAACGAAAATTGGGAAAAATAGATATATTGGATATATGTATTTATGAGTTCTTCTTGTCTCTAAAATCTGAATACAGTTCGAAATTATGTAAGAGTTCTTAAGATTAATGCACAAGTAAAATTTCGAAAGTGAGGTGGAAAGGTTGTTTGCTTTGGATATTGCTAGAAGAACGATGAATAAACATCCTAGCAAGCAAAATAGAAATGCTTTCAATGTAGTTCAGCGATGTTCAAGAAGAGAGGCTCTCTGACGCTTTCTGTCTCTCTCCGACATTCACTGAATCATTAGTTTTGCAAGCATTCGGCGTGAATTACCGAAAGTGTTCGGCCCCCTGGGGCTATGGGTGAACATCACTGATATAGTTTCAAATTCTAATGAAGCTCAAACCAACTCTCTGAACCGATATCTGATTGCTTTTCCCTTATGAATGTAATTCGGTCAGTTCTTCTTTTTCAACAAGAAAGAAATTCGGTCAAGCTCTGTACCAACGAAATTATACGCTCAGCATAAATTTTGATGCTGCAGTAGCAGCTGAAAGCAGCGCTGCTACTGCGCTGCAGCAGCGAACAGTCTTGTGATCATAACTCGACAACAGTTGATCCGAACTTCACCATTCCTTTGGCTGATTGAAAAGTAAACCTGATTACTAAATACGTCTAAAAGGTACGATTCATGTATCTTTAAAACTGTGGGCGATATGACATTTTTTCCAAATTGTGGGGGCGGCAGGGGGCGTGGCCCACATTGAAAAATAAACTTGATCTGCCTGCAGACATAAGAAGCATATGTCCCATACATGTCAGACCTATATTTCTTAACATCTCTGTGATCTGTGCGTTCATACGGGCAAACAGACAGACAGACGGTCAGACTGGCATGGCTATATCAATTCGGCTGTTGATGCTGATCAAGAATATATATACTTTATAGAGTCGGAGATGCTTAATTCTGGCTGTTACATACTTTTCGCACAAACTTAATATACTCTGTGTAGAGGTACAAAAATGTATCCACAACATTTAAGCGCAACCACAACCGGGTTGAAGAACACCGACAATTGTTAGAGGCTGATAGTATGACTATTTGATCACCCCTTTCAATCTTCAACTAAATATTTAGTCATCATTTCGCTTAAAAAGAATCTGCTAAAAGTAATTTTCGCATTCGGAAACGCTTTCAAATTTCACCCACTTTAAGTACTATGACTAAATATTTCAAATTGATGTCGGATTATGATATATATTCTTGGAATCAGTGTGGTTTTGCTTAAAGATAAACCCCACAATGATCGCGTGAATTCCCAATGGTTGCAATGGTTAACCTTGCCCTTAACTGATATGCCTTTTTTAATGTACTTTCCAAAAAGTTCTCCGTACTACAATGAGTAATGATATAATATCAAAAAAATCCCAGCTCTTCTCAGAAGTAATGTAGATTATGAGGAATTATTTGAAAGAGAAAGCGTTTGATTATGTACTTTATATATACCACAGATTCACTTGCATTTCAATTGGGCTTTTATACCAGGCACGACCTGCTCAACGATAATATTTTTGTGTTCCATTGCAAATCTCAGACCCGCCCCAAACATTGTCCGATTGTGCCTGGCCCGGCCCGGCCGGCCGTTGTTTAGTTTTGACCATGCCTCATTTGCATTTATTTGCCAATTTGTTTAACGATCGATCGTAAAGTGTACCCGCCGCTGCACTGCGTGGCCTCCCGCCAATCCCACTTGCATCTGTATGCATTTCCATGGCCGTCTTGGACTCTTGCTTTTCAATTGCAGTTCGGCGGCTGCACTTCGGTTTGTCTCTGCCTTTATTTCGAACGCGGCTGAACGGGGAATGGGAGCAGCACGCAGTCGCTTGTTTACGTTTTTAAGTGAATTTTCATATTTTAATGTTTGGCAACATTGTTGTCGCCTCAAAAGCAAACGGCACAGCCCCCGCCGACACATCGAAGATCGGCGGTCATAATTTCCGGCGAGGAATTCGTGGAAGTTGTCGGAGCACTAAAACTGCACCAGCATCGATCGTAAAGATGGGCCGCGACTGGACGGTTTAATAGGTGGAAAGCGCACAAAGGTGTTTGCATTCCGAGGCAGTCGCTTTGAACCAATTTGTCAAAGCAAACGCCAAGTCTTTGATGCCCGCACAGCCGTAAACAATCCGAACTGTGCCAATGCACTCTCGGATCGCCTCGATGCGGGCTGATCTCCACAATGGCGCCCATCATCCGGCGATGAGCTTGAAATTTCATACGCCGCCGGGCCACTCGTCTGCCATTTGTGCAAGCATTCCGACTAATTAGCCAAACGGAGACTCTTCTCGGGGGTCTGGCCGCGTGGTGCGTGCGATTTGGCCATTAAAAAATTATTGAAATTGATTTTTGAGTTTGAAAATAAACTGGAAACGCAGTGGCGTGGCGTGGCAGCGTTTTTGAGGTTTTTTGGCGGAAAAGTGTGGCACACGGCGCGCTTGAATTGTACGAAACGATGATCGGCGCGGGCCCCCAATGGATCGCCTTCGATTAAATGTATGCCCGCTCCTCACGTTTTCCCAGGAAATGTGTGTTCGATTTGGGATTAGTTCTGGCAGGGGGAAAAAGTTTAATTTATTGCCTGCCATTCGAGTGTGTTCTTGTATCGGTGTGGCGTATTTTTAAGTGAAAATTGAATTGAAATGTAATGATTTTTCATTTATTTAGCCGACGTGGCGACGCCAACTAGCTGCCCAGCCCACAGACGACAGTTCCCCTCAGAATGCCAACAAAAATTCGCACCTAAGAAACTAGAAAGCAGAAAACATTCAGTTCAGAGAGATATGTGCCAAAGGCATCTTGCATTAAGTGTTTGCACCTTTATAGCGGGGTGTGTGTGTGTGTGGTTTGTGTGTGTGTGGTGTCTGTGTGCCAGCGCCGCCCCAAAGGTGTGACAATGCCTGCTAGGCATAGTGACAATAATTTGTGGGCCGTGTTGTTGGCATCTATTTTCAACAAAAGGCATTGGGCAGAGATACCACAAGGCGTACAGTAAAGACTTCAAACAGATGGAAAATGTGAAATGGATGACTACCTACCTACCTTAGGAATAGGCTACTCGGAGACGCCAGACATATTAGAAAGATCAAAGTATAAAGAATAAAGAAATTCTCCCAAAATGATAATAATGAAGTTGTTGTCCCTTACATCTTTTGCCATCTCCGATCAAGATCTAGAATATACAAAGAACCAAAAACTTAGCCTTCTCGAATCTAGCTATTTTGCAACCAGTTCATTTCTAGTTGCATTACAACTAGATGTATTTAGAACTTTCTTT
>JAWNNO010005750.1:0-105840 GCA_035044985.1 Lordiphosa fenestrarum | reverse complement strand
TATGGGCAACCCTGTACTCAATGATAACGGAAATGCTTGGCATATGCTTGACTTTAGCATACCCTATTCTAGTCTAAGCCAAAATAGGGTATCTAAATTAAGCAAGCCAAAACTTTTGTTTCAGTTTTGTTTGCTTGTGTCTCTGATTGCTTATCATGGAATGACTTTCTTGGGGCAAACTATGCTAATTAACACTGAAACACTTTGTTCAATGAACATGGAAAACCACCAAAACTATTTTGTTTGCTCTGGTGGTGGTTGGCTGCTTTTAATTAACCAAAAGAAAGGAACATAAACATAAAAAAAAAACAAAACCTGGGAAAAATTGTAAAATTTTAAATGGGTGACCAAACAAAAGAAAACAAACAAATAAAATACAACAACAGACAGCCCAAATTCTATGAACAAGGGGAACAATTGTAGGTGTAGAGGAAGGGGGGAGCGACAGGATTGAATTAAGTAGCTGAGGGAGGGTGGATTTCCTTTCTTTCCTGTTTTTTTTTTTTTGATAGTGCAATTTGAACGCTTCAATTAGGTGGCAGCAGCAGAAACTACAACGAATCGGCACGCACCAACCGCCCCCGCCTTTACCTCAACAGCATTTCCAAGTAAACCTCCTGGACGGTGTGTGTACGTGATGTGGACAGGGTTTCGGCCGGGCTCTGGGGGGGGAAGTCGCTCTGTCTGGCATGGAGAATACATTAGTCTGTCAAAGACACACACACACACTCTCATACACACAATGAACGGCCTGCAAGCGTGCATTTTATTTGCGGTGTTCTCATTTCGATTTGAATTCGATTTTCTCTACTTTTATTTTGTTTACTTTTGATAACAAACAAGGAGACAGGGAAAAGACACGCTCGGCCCGAACGAACTATTGTATTCCTTCCCACCCAGTCTATTTGGTTTGTCCTTCGGTTTTTGTATACTTTTCGGCCTTTGGCAAAATATTATTTTGCAATTTTCCTTTATTATTGTTATTTGTATTTGTGTTTGTGTTTACCTGCGTATGTGTCATTGAACACTTAGCAAACTAAACAAAAACAAAAAGTTTTCAACCCATTTTCCACGCTGTTATTATTTACCAACAGAAAGACGGACCCCTTCCCCAGCACCCGCGCACCCCCTCCCCATTCAAAGACCTTTTCGTAATTGTTGCCTGGTCATAAAATGCAACGAGTTTGTTTTTGTTTTTATATGAAGTAGTTTTTTTTTTCTTTCTGTTGAATGAATGAATTCGTTTCCCACGTGGCGGCTGTTGTGCTGTGTTGCCTGGTCTTGGGGCCCAAACGCCGCTCACTTGTTGGCATTTTCTTGCACGGGTTAAACTTTAGCAGAGTTGGCGAGCTGTTGCTCTTTTGGTTACCCTGTAGCAACAAATTCCATATGGGTATAAAGGTTAACATGAAGTTGTGCAGAAGCTTGTAACAGGAAGCAGAGATTTGGTTCTGTACCAAAGTCGTCAAAAAGATAAGACAAAAACCCTAACGTATAGGGCAGGATTGGTTTTGCTCTTTTTAGTCTTTTCTACCACAAAAAAAAAGGAAATACTATATCATTCATTTGGAGCTATTTTCAAACCATTTGGATCAGGGCTGCAAACCCAAAAATATTTTGGGAGCTCCGGCTCAAAATTTTAAAATGGTTCAGGTTCAGAATATTGAGGTTCAAGGTTTTTGGGCAACGGTGTTGGTTCGAACCTTGGTTCAGCCCATGCTTAATACAAGTTTATATAGTAATCGACCTAAATACGAAATAAACTGTAAGGAAATTGCGTCGATTTACGTACCAAAAGTGTTTCCACAGTAATGTTAAGCTCTTATTTTGTGAATAATTCAATAAGCTTTGGAGAAAAGGATCTTAAACAAGAAAGAAAGTCGGTCAAGCCCGACTATAACATACTCTGTACCAAGAAAATTTGTCTTTTGATCATAACTCGAAAACCGTTCATCCGATCTTCTTCATTTCTTTGTCGGATCGATAAGTTATCCTAATAACTAAATATGTCCAGAAGGAACAAGTCATCTATCTACAAAACTGTGGGAGATATGACGTTTTATCTAAATTGCGGGGGCGGGAGGGGGCGTGGCCAAAATTGAAAATAAACTTGATCTGCCTGCAGACATAAGAAGGATATGTCCCATACATGTCAAACCTCTATCTCTTACCATCTCTGAGATCTGTGCGTTCATACGGACAGACAGACAGACAGACGGACAGACGGACGGACGGACGGACAGACGGACATGGCTATATCGACTCGGCTGTTGATGCTGATCAAGAATATATATACTTTATGGGGTCGGAGATGCTTCCTTCTGCCTGTTACATACTTTTGCACAAACTTATAATACTCTGTGTACCTACGGTACAGAGTATAAAAACAGATTCTTATTTGTGTAGGGATTCTAATGGTAATTCTGAACATTTTTATGGATGCTTAGATTAAACCTTCCTGCCGATTGTAAGACTCAGTCTTCCAGAACCATCAAGATAAGAGAAGAAGTTGCTAAAAAATAGGTCAAATTTTTTCATGTCTTTAGTTTTTGTTGAACCGAACCGAAACTATAGGTTCGGAACAGGTTCAGGTTCAGCTTTAGTACTTTAAGAGGTTCGATTCGAGGTTCGGTTCTGAAAGTCGGAATTCCGGGTTCGAACCGGTTCGGTTCAAAACCGGTTTGCAGCCCTGATTAAGATATTTCACTTCAATTACATTTTTAATTGGGATTTTTCATTAGCAGTAAATATTTAATTGAGATATTTCACTTGAATTAAATTTTTAATTGGAGTGTTAATTGAAAACTCAGACTATTTAAACCAAGTAATTGTTATTTAAGCGACGAATGATTAAAAAAAAACTAATCAGGATTCCCAGTACTGATAACACCATGTTACTTACAGTCCATGACTGGTGTAACTCCCACTTCATCCTCTCCACAAACACTAGGCTTCCGTCATTCCCTTAGACAGCCAGCTCAGCCTAGCTAGAGCATCTCAGATGACTATTATTTCCCTTTTGCAGTATTTGCACATACATATGGTAAGGTGGCTTAGCACTCTGTCATCCAGAGCACATCCTTCGTTTATTAGCTAACCACCTTTATGAAAAATCAGGGTTTTTGTAACAAATTTCCCACCATTTTCCAAACAAGCAGATGATATTTCCAAAAGTTTGGTATGCAGTCATGGTTAAATTTTCATTAAGATCTTTAAATATGATTTTGAACCTGATCGATGAAAAAACTAAATGTTTTGACACCCATTTTCCGACTTGGGAAGCTTGGAGCTTATCGCTGGAAACTAAACTTACGTTTAGACAATCTTGAGGTGAATATTCCTGTAGTGGGACTCGAGCTCTCAACCTACATGTTCTAGCACCTCCCAAGCGGCTTTTTCACAGCTGAAAGCTTAAACTGACATTACGACTGTTCAGGAAAAGTGACCTTATATTTAGGGGACTAAATATGCCTTGGTTATTTAGGGTCACCTGATGCTAGTATCGACCATGGCGGACAATGTTAAGACCCCTTGTCATTAGTGTTCAATCACCGGAGCACCCGAGATCGAACTGCAGTAAGATTAGGTACAGTTCCAAATAAAAGATCTTATAAGTTTTTCGGAAAGAAGAATTTAACCCTAGTAGACAAGTCAGTTATCAAATTTGTTCACTACATTTTGTCTGTTGCTGACGTTTTAGCTCATTTAACAATAAATGAAGTCATCTAGGATTTTAATGCATATTTTTATACCCGTTACTCGTAGAGTAAAAAGGGTATACTAAAGTCGTGCAAATGTATGTAACAGGGAGAAGGAAGCATCTCCGATATCATAAAGTATATATATTCTTCATCAGCATCAACAGCCGAGTCGATATAGCCATGTCCGTCTGTCCGTCCGTCCGTCCGTCCGTCCGTCTGTATGAACACCTAGATCTCAGAGACTAGAAGAGCTAGAGCAACCAAATTTTATGCGTAAGTTAGTATTGTCTGTAGGCAGATCAAGTTTGTTTCAAATATTGGTCACGCCCCCTCCCGCCCCCCCAATAAAAAATGTTGAATAACTCCCACAATTTTTAAGATATCGAGCTCAGATTTTGCAGTGTAGTCTTTGTGTCCAATATCTACAATCTCACAAATTTTCAAAAGGATCGGATAATAAATAGCCGAGTTAAAAAAATGTTGCATACTTATGCGAGCTGAGCTGAGTAACGGGTATTTCGAAGTCGGACAGGGCCGACTTTAACTTACGCTCTCGTTTGGTATTTCAAAGAGGCAGCACATTTACTTTGGCTTACTTGGATGAAAATATTTTAGAAAATATGCTTAATTCGCTGTCTAATTACAACACAACACCACCAAAACTCAAGGTATTTGCAATTTTTGACCTTTTTGGGAATAAAATTCCTAACTTTTATTCAGTTTTTTTATCTTATACCAAGGTTAAAAGAACCTACAAAGTTTAGGTCATGCATATCGATAGCACAGCGTTGCCACCCGATGCACAAAGTGTCACGCGATAGTCTTTCGATAAGTACTTATCGAAATAAGCCATATGTAAGACAAGTATTTCGGGATCAGCAGTTTTTGTGTGTGAAGCGCAGAAAGAATAAGAATTGTTATTTTTAATGCAATTAAGTGCTTTGAAATGAGTGTTAAAACAATTCAAAAACATAAAATTAGGCGAAACCACTTTTCTTTTGAGGAAGTTGGCTAGAATAAACAGCATTCAGCAAGATGAATAATAGTACTAATTGAGTTTAATTATGTTTTTTTACAAATATTTGTCTTTTCTAGGAGATCATTTCGAAGCCGCCTAAGAGTGATAACCAACGCAACTGAAGGAGACAGCAATGTGAAGTATGCGAGGGCTAAGGACAAGGATCTTGGGATCCAGCACAAAGAGATTCCAATGAAATTAGGTCGATGGTGATTCCGCACTTCAAACGGATGAGCTGCACAACTTCTGAATGGTCGGACTGGGGAGTACTTTTGTCGCCACAAGTCAAAGACATCTCCTAATCAAAGCCGCTGCTATCATAAGTATATAAAAACGATCAGACCCTTTAGATCTTTTTCCAGTCGTTTCCATAGAGCACCATTTGCAAATTGAAGTAAATAATTGAAAAAAATATCAAATAAAAGTCACGATGGACTTAAAAACCAAACAATTTATTTGCGGTATATTCACTTTTTACAATCGATCTACTCTCTGCCGTTTTTACCCATGTCCAACTTTGGGAATAGATTTTCGAAAACATCAAAGTCGAGTTGATATTATTATATGTATTACTTTGAAAGACTTGTACATTTTCAAGTCAAATAGAAGCACTTTTAAAATGTTTTGAATTCTGACTATCCATTTTGCATCAAGCTGAATAAAATTCAGCTTCCCATTTCTTAAAGTTTGGGCTGTGCATGAATCAGTCAGTCAGGTGGAACTCTTTTAAAGATGAATGAAAACAAAAAAAAGGTATCTAGCAGTCGTGCCACTTGACTGCAAGTCTCTTTCTTGTTTTGTATTTGCTTGTTAGCTGGTTTAGGCTTGAATAGTCGAAGTAACTCGGCTTGCTCTCTATTAACTGGAGCCCCCCCCTTCCTTTCGGTACCATCAATGGCTTTTGGTCTTTAACAATTTGTTGTACACTTTCTATGACGAAATTGTTATTGATGTCTCGAATTGAGGTTGATGGAAGAGTGTATAAAGTGTAGCTTAAACATGAAAAAGTGTGCCAAAGTGTATGGGGAAACCCCACTAGTTGATTCTTTATATTGTCCATTTAATTGTTATACACAACAACAATTTAGCAAAATATAAAAAACGCAAGCAAAAAATGTGGCAATTAACCGAGGTTTACGATGACGACGACGACAACAACAAATCACTTGCGCCCCCATTTACAACAATTTAGTAACTGTTAAATTTATTTATTGCAAGCAAACTTTGGCTTCATTGTGCATCTATCTGATAAAGTGTGGACAAACTTTCTATTTCCTTACAAGTGTATTGAATTTTCCCCGGAAACTTTGTTTTTATTAATTAATTGAGTTATCCTCAGTGGGAGAGAAGCCTCTTTAAAACTCTTATCATATCATTAACAGAGAGTAGATTGTGAGGGAAATTTAACAAACCAAAAAAATAAAACAAAATGCCAAAACAAAACAAAACTATAAGTGGCCAGCAGTTGGTTATCAAGTAGTCGACTATTTGATGACTTCACGAGGCTACAAACATGTAAGATGACCCGGCAAACGTGGTTCCGCCCTCTAAATTATTGCTAGTAAATATTTTTTTGGTGTGTGTAAGTGGCATCTATGTCAGAAAGTAGAATGGAGCACTGTGCACGATGATGGTCGAGAGAAACTAAGAATCATCCACCATTCATTTGCTCAATACATTTTTGATATCTTTAAAAACAGATTGTAAAGTAGATAATTGAAATACACAAAATCAATATTAAATGAATCAAGATCGATGGCTTGCCCGCACGAGAACAAGCCACTTATAATAGGACAATAAGAAAACGAGAAAGCTAAGCTAGCTTTGTGTGTGCCGAAGTTTTTATACCCTTGCAAGTTCTCGCTCAAAAATATTTTCAAAAATATTTTTTTTCCCATTTTCCGACCGATCATTTGTATGGAAGCTATATGATATAGTCATCCGATTTGGCCAAAAATTTGTAAAATTATGTGAAAACATGTGAAACAAACAAATACAAAATTGCAGGATGCTAGCATTAAAAACAAAAAAGTTTTTCTAACTAAGACTGTTTTTCAGACCTATCTTTTCTATGGCAGCCAAACCATATAGTAGTCTGATATTAATAAAACTTGGTAGAATTATAAAAAAAACATAGGAAACCTATGAATACAAAGTTTAGAAACGTTTTCATTGAAAAGAAAAAAGTTTCTCATACTAAAACTAGTTTTCCGACCGATTGTTCCTATGGGAGCTATAAGATATAGTCATCCGATCCGGTCGGCTCCGACATATAAGTAGTGTGCAGCAAAAAGAAGACTCTGTGCAAAATTTCAGCTCGATAGCTTTAAAACTGATAGACCAGACGAACGGACAAAGCTCAATCGACTCCGCTCTTCACCCTGATCAAGAATATATATAGTTTATGTGGTTGGAAATGAATATTTCTATGCGTTGCAAACTTCTGGGCAAAATTATAATACCCTTTGCAAGGTTATAAAAAATATAGATTGCTTGGGCCTTGCTACTTCTTGATTGTCATTGCGAATGCCAGTCAAATAATTCAATTGGCTCATCTGTGAGAATCATTGGTACTCGTGGCAGCACAACACAAGATCGATGGTTTGCCCACACGAGAACATGCCACATATATTTAAGTTCATATGAAAAACTTGATGTAGTTTTTCCTTGCTACTTATTGATTGTCATTGCGAATGCCAATCTAATACATAGTTCAATTGGCTCTCCGAATTGAGAGAAAAAATATTGCAAATGTTCTTAAAATGAACACAATTCAACTCAACTCAACCACCGCACCACAAAAGTATAAGTAGCCATTTAGAGGTGCAGCTAAAGAAGCATGCGATGATGCAATAATCTAACATAGAGCTGCACAATCGTGACCTGAATTTGACCGTGTCACGGTGTGTCACGACGTGAAGAAACATAGAGTTATGTGCATGAACATTCGAGATAGATGAGTTTTTGGTGAGTGAAGGCAGTATTCACAAAATATTTTCTAATTACTACAAAATGTGCATAGTGTGGTAAGATACTCTTAAAAAATAATGTGCGTGAAACGTTCGTGAGGTGACCTAAAATACACTCACGCGCACAGCTCTAAGCTGAAACATCTTTCCAATCGTTGAGTGCTACAGTTGTAGGTTACGTTCCACAGGCAAGTTCAACCGAAAACCATGAATTACAGAGATAGGCGTGGTATGAGTACATACATTTTGTAGCTAAATGTTGTATACTACTTCTTCTGCTTCTAATCAATAGCCAAGTACTTTTAATTTTCAGTTCAAGTTGAGTTTAAGGGTCATACGATTAGACTTTCAGACAGTCCGCTTCCCTCTCTCCCTCTCTTTCTTTGCTTGTTAGCAAACATTTATACAAAATTATGAAAGTTTTTTACGTTATGGTTGTTTGTTGTTGCTCCAATTTGAAGTTAACAAGCCATTTGGCAAGGGCCACCTTCGATTTGCATTCGTCCAATCAGCCAACCTATTGATAATGCTCCCAATTTCTACGGTTTAGTTTATCGCCAACCTTATTGAGCATTTATGATCGTAAAGTGTCGCATAAATTAATAAGCCATAACATAAATACAAATATAAATATCAGCAGGCAAATATTGATGCTTTTTTTTTCGGTTGCACCATGTTTACATGGTTATTGAGATAGCCAGGGGAACCGGGTGAAATGGCAAGGCGATAAGTTGTCGGGTACGAGATGATAGTGTTTAGTGGCGAGGTCGTGCGGCGTTTATTTTGTTTATAATTTGTTGTTAACTTTGGCATGTGCTTGATATTGACTTGGGGCTTGGGATTTAACACACAAGAAACTATTCGTTGGGTTAAGTTCTTGGGAAGTCGGGATATGTACGATGCAACACAAGTAAGATCGATGGCTTGCCCGCACGAGAACATGCCACGTATAATAAGTCTATAAGAGAACGAGAAAGCTAAGCTAACTACGTCTGTGCCTAAGTTTTTATACCCTTGCAAGTGCTGGCTTAAATATTTTCAAAAAATACTCTTTTTACCCTTTTAACGACCGATTGTGTTCGTTTTTTGTGTGTTCTCCACACCTTTTTTCTAGTTTTGTCAACTTTAAATGTGAAATTCTTCTGAAAAATTTACATTTCATTGCCTTAACCAATCAAATGCCATTATTACATAATCTCAATTCATTCTCCTCACATTTCTTTCAATCAAAATTCTTTCTTGGTCCAAACCAAACCGGTTTCTTTAGTGTTCCACACACACTATTTTTTTCAATTCTAATTCAATTCTTGGGCTATTTTAACAAGCTCCAATTGTGGTCTCTCCCCTTTCACTTTACACGCACCTTGAATTTGGTCATTAGTTTTGTTTTGTATGTTTTTGAAATGCTAATGAAATGCAGTTGAACTCATTTTGTTTGTGTTTCGTTTTAAGTCGATCGTGAAACACTTCAACAGACTGAACCATAAAGAATAATATAAAAAAATAATTACAAGTCAAACTCTGCTGCTGCTGCTGCTGCTGTTGTTGCTGCTACACGCGTCGTCGCCACACTCTTAAGGTCAAACAATTTTTCATGCAACACCTTGAGAAGCGGCGGCCAACAAATCAACAAATCCACCGAGGTGCGGGCCAGGCCAAGCCTCTTCAGAAAGAAACCAGTTTTACCCCTCCCCCGCACTTTATGGATAATGAGTATGGAATAATTGCTAAGGTCCAAGTGTAAGAGTTGAGGTAGGAGTACATTGTTGATGGCCGTTCGTCGACGTTGCCGTCATCAGAGCGCGGGTGCCTCTTGGTAATTGTCCGGAAAGTAACGTTGACGTTAGCGGCTATTTGCAATTAGATGGTTCTCTCTGTGTGCCCAAACGTGAGGGCCCCTGCGTGTTTATGGGTGTGTGGGAGGTGGAGGTGAGCACATACTGTTGGTACCGGTAGTTCCTAGCACGCAATGTGTAACCCGCCGTTAAGAATAGCAAAATAACAACAGCTCAAGAAAAGCAAAACTTGACATACGCTTTAAAATTAGCAAAATGTTGTTAAACAAAACGCTACTCCTGAGCACACGTTTCAACTAAAACTTTAACCCTAAATGTTATAAAAGTGATAAAAATATTGAAAGAAAGATTATAAAAAACCACAACAGAAGATAATTGTTCTTAGAAATTTAAAGCTTTATTGTTGTTTACATTTTGGGATTTATTGTAAAGTGATAAAGCAAGTTTATCTAATGTTGAGCAATTTGGTGTTTCGTAATCTTATCACTTCTGAAAAACGGAACTTTAATTTATCTACCGCGAGAAATGTGCAACATGGTTCGAACCACTTCCATGAAAACTTCTTGAAAAAGGAATTAATTAAATAAAAATTATGGAATTTACAAGAATTTCTCTAAATTCTTTTTCAGTTTAGTGTTTTTGGACAAGGGAAGTGAGGTAAAAACAACTAAGAGAGCGAAGAGCAAGCACATTTGAGAGAATAGCTTTGAGCTCGTTTCATATGGGAGAGCGCTGTGAACTACCTAACCATTGTTTGCACTGATGTTGCTCTGAAATTCCCAAGCAGTTATGGCATGGCTGGCATGAAGAGATGACTGTTGCACTGACAGCTGTCAGGCAGAGACTGCTGCTGCTGCTGCTGCTGTGGCGTTGTGTGTTCCTCCAGCCGGCAAAAACTTGCTACAGACAAACTTCTCTATTTCGATGTTCTTTACAACAAAGTTTTCTTTATACCGAACTAGCTTGTGAGAAAATGAAAGTTTTAACTGTAACTTTGCTAATTTCGCGGCTTTTTTGACAGTTTGGTTTACACCTCCTATTAACCAGTCTACATTTGCCGTCTATGAAATCTTCATAATAATATAAGCTTAAATGAAATATATCAAAATTCAGCCAATTCAATCTGCCTCGTCCATTTACCCACGGCTGGATTTTAATCTAAGCTTTAAGCGTTTTCATAGATATACATATGATTATTTTAGAAATTTCGCGGATTTTTGGACCTTAGAAATTTTTGCTTGCAAGCGTCCAACCATTCCGTAAAATTTCATTGCAATCGGATGATGGGTATAATTTTTTGCAGAATTCGCGGTTTTTGGTCCATTTTCACCCTATTACGTCAACTTAGAAACCTTAACCGGCAAGCGTTTAACCAATCCCCAATGTTTCAATCGGATGAACTGTTGAATTTTGCAAATTTCGCGGTTTTTGGACCATTTTCCGCCCACTTCTTCAACTTAGAGGCCTTCCCGGGCAAGCACTTAACCATTCTCCAAAGTTTCTTCGCAATCGGATGAACGGTTTAATTGTTCAATTTTCGCGGTTTTTGGACCAAGTCACAGACATGAGACATAGCATATGACAATTTCCTGATCGACATAAACATACTGTGAACAATTTGTGTAGATCGGTTCAGCGGATTAGACGCCCATAAGGAACAAATATACAAACATACTTTCAATTTTATATATATGTATAGATTATACTAAAGGGTGATTTTTTAGCTATTATCTTTTTGGCAACACTGGTTTAAACCAGAGCGGGCAAACAAACGAAACGAAACGTTTCTGAATCGTTTCGTTTCTTTCTTTGCACAGAGCGAAATACTAACAAAACCCAAGAAAAGTAACTGTAACAAAAAATGAGTTCTGTTCAGTTTGCGTTCGTGAGAGCAAACTAAACGTAAAGCGAAATGCTCTCATCTTGATTTGCGGACAAAGGGAATCGGAACGATATGCAACGAGCGCGAATAGTTCGGAAACGTTTACTGCTCAATTTGTATTTGTATTTGTATTGTTGTTTTTTTTTCTGTTGCTTACTTCTTTGTTTCTCTCAGCTTTGTTGTTTTCGTTTCCGAAACGTTCCAAGGCAGTGCAGCTGTTGGGAGAACAATATTCCAATCATTTCGTTTGCGCTCTTCGGCAATATAAAGTTAGTGGTTTCGTTTTCCCTGACTAGAGTAACAGCTACAAAACATATGAATCGTTTCTTAGCTTTCGCGAACGGTTCGTTAAACGTTTCGTTTGTTTGCCCGCTCTGGTTTAAACAGCTCACGCACGTTTCGTGTTTTGTTTCACTGTCAAACATCTTCAGTTTGGTCTATAATTTAACCATGAATCGTCTTACAAACGAAAAACGCTTGCAAATTATTGAATTTTATTATCATGCTCTGTTATAGAAGTTCATCGCGAGCTTCTCTATATCTCAATGGGTACGTAATGGGTACGTAAATAAGCAGAATTGTCGATTTTGGAGTGAATATCAGCCAGAAGCATTGCAAGAGCTACCAATGCATCCAGAAAAAGTCACAGTTTGGTGCAGTTTATGGGCTGGTGGCCTCATTGGACCGTACTTCTTCAAAAATGATGCGAATCGTAACGTGACTGTGAATGGTGAGCGCTACAGTGAGATGATATCCAACTTTTTTTTACCCAAAATGCAAGAGCTTGACTTGCTTGACATGTGTTTTCAGCAAGACGATGCCAACTGCCACACAGCACGCGCAACAATGGACTTATTGAGAGGCGACGGGATCGTTTAACGTTCAAGACCGGTCAATTGGCCGCCTAGATCGTGCGATTTAACGCCTTTAGACTATTTTTTGTGGGGCTATGTTAAAGCTCATGTCTATACAGACAAGCCCGCTTCAATTGACGCTTTGGAAGACAACATTGAAGCATTTATTCGTGAGATACCGGCCAAAATGTTGGAAAGAGTATGCCAAAATTGGACTAAGCGGATGGACCATTTGAGGCGCAGTCACGGTCAACATTTGCATGAAATAATCTTCAAACATTAAATTATATGGACAGTACTATCGATTCAAATAAAGATTTCAAGCATTTTTCTGTATTTTATGTGTTTATTTTTGAAAAACTTTCCTATAGCTCTTAAATAATCACCCTTTAGAACACTGCAATTTCGTTCAATACTCAAAAAATTCTATATTACGAATTTTCTATAATTTTGTCGACTCGAGATTCGCTATATAGGAGTTCAATGATAATTATCATATAAAACAAATTACCGGGAAATTAGAAAAATATCGAAAATTTGTTTTAAGTGTCAGGGAATAAAAAAAAATCTCTCAAAAAATTAAAAAATAAAATTTGTAAAATGAATTGTTTTCCTTGACGGAAAAGTTTCTTTGGATGGGGGAAGTACACCGTTTCTAAAGCTTTTGTGAGACAAGCGAATAGGGGCGCCAAAAAAAATTAAATAACAGTTGTTTCTCCGTTTATGTCAAGTTTCCCCCTTCTTATTACCTAAGTTTGGACAAGCAAACGTTCAGTCAACACGTGCTTTAAGTTTGTGGCCCAGAAAGCGAGTTTTTTTTCAAGTGAATGCGTCTTTTTTTTCATTTTTGATTTGTACAAATTACTCTAAATTTTTTAAGGCCGCTTTTACACAGCTCGACACATGAGGCATGAGAGTTTTATGCATTCTTAAACTAAAATACAAAATTTACAGAACGAAAAAATATTAATTTTTGGCAAAGTTATGTTCGGAAAACAAAACTATGAACACAACGCCCCATTTTACCCTATGTAAAGTAGATGAACTGAACCGAAACTGTATAAAACCCTAAGAGCCGCTTGTTTTCCTGATATCCTGGTGCACATTTAGACTGGATATGTCTTTAATATCTTTTTAAACATCCAACGGAGCTAAAACTCATCCAAATGATGATTATTTTTCATATCTTATGAATGATTTTCAGCTTCTTTGGACGATTAAAAAAGATATTTAACACATAACCAGTCCAAAATAGATACGAAAAATCCCCCAATGGATACTTTTTAATGTTCTTTTCTCTGTGTGGATAATGTACCGAGCGATACAATCCTTTTTATACAACCTTTTTATAGTTTGGAAAAAAAAATTCTACTAAAAACAAGAAAGACAGTCGGTCAAGCCCGACTATAACATACTCTGTACCAAGAAAATTTGATTTTAGATCATAACTCGAAAACCGTTCAACCGATCTTCTTCATTTCTTTGGCGGATCGATAAGTTATCCTAATAACTAAATATGTCCAGAAGGAACAAGCCATCTATCTTCAAAACTGTGGGAGATATGACGTTTTTTCTAAATTGCGGGGGCGGGAGGGGGCGTGGCCAAAATTGAAAATAAACTTGATCTGCCTGCAGACATAAGAAGCATATGTCCCATACATGTCAAACCTCTATCTCTTACCATCTCTGAGATCTGTGCGTTCATACAGACAGACAGACAGACGGACAGACGGACATGGCTATATCGACTCGGCTGTTGATGCTGATCAAGAATATATATACTTTATGGGGTCGGAGATGCTTCCTTCTGGATGTTACATACTTTTGCACAAACTTATAATACTCTATGTACCTTCGGTACAGAGTATAATTAGGATTTAGTAAACCTGCAGTTTTTAGCCGGCTCGAGGTCATTAGGATTTAGTCTAAGCCTTATCTGTGTTAAGCTTTAATCCTTTATCTCAATATTTAAACTTAATGACACATTGTTGGATTAACTGACCAAACGGTTCAGAGTTTTTTTGGTTCCTCGGACCGCACCATGAACCGTACCTTTAAAAACTAATGATTTCCTTAACCGGACATCATCAGTTACAGTCAAATTACTTAAGTCAGGTTTATATAAACTTTTATAGTTTTCTAAGAATTTTTTAGACCAAATGCGGTTTAAAATTCAATTCTGAAGTCGTTTTTATAGGGTTTTAAAAAGAAACATAAAGCAAAAGATTTGTCTAGAAACATCAGAGAAGGCTATCAAAGTCATGAAAGCCATGCAAAGTATAAAAACCAATAATCATTAAACAAAACCTTAATAGTTAACTACCTCTAGAACACGAAAATGTTATTAAAGTTGCTGTCTAACAAAATTATTTCGAATTAAATCTGATGTAATAGTTGATTTGCCCCTGAAACTAGGCAAACTAAAAACAAGAATATCAAACTTATGCCCATCAAAATTTTCCCCAAATATCAATTTATATGGATTTATATTTTTTTTGTTATGAATTCAACGAATCCGGCACCTAATTCCCGGTTATTGATAAACAGATAACATCTATGTACTGGTATTTACTTTGTATGTATGCCGATAAGATTTTTTGTATTTAGATAAGATTCGTGGGTTCCTCCCAAGTAACAAATTGAATGGAGCTCACGTTTTGTGTTTCTTAAGAGCAAAGCTTTGGGTAAATGGCCCGACAAGTTAATTTATTTGCCTGCATTAAGAAAACAACAAGAAAGAGAAGAAGACGCATACCCGCACCGCACCCCCTTGGGGTATAAATGGCAAATAAATCACATTAAAAATTAAACAGAGTCAACAAGAGACTGAAAGAGATAGAATATGAGAATGAGAGAGACACTTACATTCAGCATCCAAATGATCATCTCTTCTAAGACAACGTCCATGCCGCTCTGGGCTCCGTTTAAAGCATAATCAATGGGATTATCAAGTTGCCGCTTTTGTGTGGTTGTTGCTGTTGTTGTTGTTGGTGTTGTTGTTGCTGTGGTATTGTTGGCCTCAAAAAGGTAAAATAATTCCAAATCTCGTTTACAACAGCAGCGACACATACGCGGCATAGGCATTTCGGCAGAGGCGGCTGCTGCTGCTGGCAGAGAAAGTTGTTGCTGTTGCTGATGGGAAGTTGCGGGACTTTCGGTTGCTGTTGCTGTTGTTGCCAGGCTGTTGCTGTTGCTGCCTCTTCTTCTATGGGCACTCATTTTGTTGTTGTTGTTGTTGTTGTTTTAAACACACAAATTTTGTAGTTTATTTGCTTAACTTGCTGCTAATAATTTTCACTTCTTCACTTCTTTACACACACATACAGAGATTCCACTTTTTATTTAGACGCTGATTGTCGGAGCTTTCGTTTTGACCACAGAGACACGCGAGTGAGACCTAAAAAAAAAAACCAGAACAGGCAAAAACAAAAAATATGTAAAAAAGTGTCAGAGCAGCAGCAGCATGCAGAACTTAAGACCTTTCCCCGCTGCCTACTGTGTGTGTGTGTGTGTGTGTGCGTGTGAGCAAGTTTTGTTTAGTGGGCCAATTCTTGTAAAAGGCTAAAATTAAACCAATTTATATGGTCGGTTTGCATGCTATGTTGTGCGCTATGCTAAGGAAAGTCACATCAAATATTTTTTCTTATTTTGGCCGCTGCGCCCAATCAGTTCACACACACACACTCAGAGATACACTTAGAATGGCAATTTAAATTGACGAAAATTTACGTTTTATTTTTCTCTTATTGTTATTGTTGGGATTTTTTTTTTATTTCTTTTGGTTGAGTTGAGCCGCACAAACTGAACGCGACGCCTTTTGAATTCAAACTCGACAATCATTCACAACATTCATTCTCATGCTGCGGCGGTGGTGAGTAAATATACCATAGAGGTGAATATGAAATCAGCTGTTTGTCTAACCGCTCTCTCTCTCTCTCTCTCTCTCTACCGGGTGTCCATAAATTGAATTGCTGCACGGCATAGGAAAAAGTAAAGGGGGTAGGGGGGACGACATAATTTCGATCAAAACGACATAGTTCCGACAGCAAGTAAGCGAGATAGCTTTACTACATTTTGGACCTTACTTTTCTATGGCAGCTATACTATATAGATGTCCGATTTCAACCAAACTTAGTGGAATCATGCTAAAGCCTAACAAACGAACATGTAAGAGATTTGGAGTCGATGCCATTTAAAACAAAAAAGTTTTTCTCAATAGAACTTCTTTTTCGACCGATCATTTGTACTGCAGTTATATGCTATAGTCATCCGATTTGTACAAAAAAGTTTTTGTCACTAAGACTATTTTTTTGAGTCTATTTTTCTATGACAGCTATACTATATAGATGTCCGATTTCGACCACATTTTGTGGAATCATGGAAAAGTATAGCAAACTAAGAAATGCAAAGCTTGGAGGCGTTTGCATGGAAAACAAAAAAAGTTTTCTCATTAAAACTAGTTTTTCGACCGATCGTTCCTATGACAGCTATCTGTTACAGTCATCCGATTCGTCCGGCACCGATTAATGTGCAGTAAAGATGAAATACTGTTGGAACAATTGGCAAAGCCATAGAATCAGAGCCGATGCCAAACAATAATAACCGATGGTTCGAATTAATAACTAATCTACCGTTATTTTATTCAGAAGATCGCGCGATTAGCGGATGCCCATTCCGATAGCTATCGATTGCACAAGGGTGTCACACTTTTGGGGAAAAAGTGATCTGGCAGCACCGATTTTTTTCGGTCGTACGCGCTGCGACCGTCCCAAATTCCAAGCCATCCGTAAGGCCGGACGACCAGTCTCAGACAAAAAATACCAAAAAAGATTAGATGTGGTCAGAGATACTTCCTTCTATGCACTACACACATCTAAACAATTTTAGCATACCCTCCTCTGCAAGGGCGAAATTATATCGTCGGAATTAAGGCGATAGCCGGCCAAAGCCAATTAGGCAGAAATAAACAAATATCAGCACAAGTTTTGTATGACTTGGGACAGCGACTGCTTAATCTGCAAAAATAAAAGACTGCTCGAATTTCAGCAACGTGCTTTTGGCTGTCAGCTTCCAGACAAAAAAGGATTATAATTAAAATAGCATAGCTGGCTCGAATAGCGATGTACATACATATATATATGTACACATGTGTGTGTCTGTTACCTTTGTTGTTGCTCATCTTATTTTCTCCTCCTTCAGCCGCCTGCCGATGCTTTTTTAGGGCATGGCCGGCGGCACCGTTATTAGCGTCAGCGTTTGCTGTTTTCTTCATACTTTGTCACCATTTATATATATATTGTTAACTTATTTATGTCATCTATATTAATTTGTTAAGTTTATAAATAATTGCTGAGAAACTTGATTGCACTTTTGTAAGCCGCACGAAAAAAGGTGAAGAGAGCGCGAGAAGAGCATGAACTAACGCAGCCAGTGTTGACAATTTAGCTGTTTTCACGCCTTGCTGGAGTTGTACAAATGCCGTAGGCGCGAAATTTTAAAAACTAGCGGTTGGCTTGAAAGTGGTTAGGTAATGGCATTCACGGTTGGCAGTTGGTTTTTACCTTGCCGTAACTTGAAAAATCCGAAAAATAGCTTACCGCGCAGCTTCTTGATTAAATCAATTCGATACACTTTAGAACGGGCTTTAAGCACATAAATTGCGGTCTTAAAATTGTCGTTTTGCTTGAAAAAATTGCTTTTCGGGCAAAGTTAAGGTTTAAAAATTTGAGAGTGAGCCGAATCGAACCGAAACCACAGTTAAGTTGGCTTCAAAACTTATGAAATTAACTGAACCGAACCAGTTCTTATATATGATTGGTTTACATAACTGGAAAGTCCCTAATCGCGGTGATCGAAATCAAACAAACAATTCATTAAGTGTTTATACCTAGTCAAAAATAGTCATAAGCCCAAAATTTGTTATACCAAATAAATGTCACTCCTTATTCTTAAATTTAAAGTAACAGATCTGTTAAATATATGTTAATTAAAATTTACAGGAATCTTCTAGTCACTTTCGGAAGATACCTGAATTCAACTTCTTTACAACATTATCTAGCTATTTTAAGCTATTTTTTAATGTTGATCTAGCTTGCTTAGCTTCACTTAAAAGTTGACAGCACTGGTGCTGTTAGACGCATTTAGCAGCAACTGCTGTTAAGTTACATAGCTTTAGCTAAATTCAGCTGGTGGTAATTATGCGTTTACAGCCTACGGTCACTCTAAACGCTCTGCCTCAAACGTAAACAAAACGTGGAAATCTTACATTTTTGCTAAAATGTCCATGCAAAATGCCAAACAAATCAATCAAAAGGAATACCTCAAGAAGTATTTATCTGGCGACAAGGAGAAGAAGAAGAAAAAGAAGGAGAAGAAGCACAAGCACAAGGTGAAAGTGAAAATCATCGACGACGATGCCTACGAGAATGACCAGGGTGAAATGGATGAAGACCTGCTGATGGGCGGAGAAGATGCACCCCAAATTGTGGGCGAATATATAGAACTGGATCCCAATGTGCGCAGCAAGTGGAAGAATATAGCGGTGAAAGATGAGCCGGAGGGGGGAGAAGGAGAACGGGAGGAATCGCCGCCGGCAGTAAGCATCAAGCAGGAGCCCAGAGCTCAGCCAGACGCGGAGCAAGAACGATGGGGTCGAAAAGCCAGTGAGGTTAAAGTTAAGGATGAATTTTCGCCCAGCCGCCTGGCCATCAAAATCAAACAGGAGAAGCTTAGCCCACCTAGAAGAGATCGTACCAGGTCCAGACGCTCTCCGGATCAAAGCCCACCGAGAAGAGTAAAGATGTCATCACCTTGCTCCGATCAAAGTCCGCCCCGTAAACGTAGGGACAGCCTCAGCTCGGATCAATCTCCGCCGCGTCGCAAAAAACCTAACAAGGATCAAAGTCCCATTCGAAGAGTCAAAAAACCAGCTTCCCCAAGCAGGAGAGATGCAGATCAGTCCCCACGTCGCTCAAGATGTTCGCCCGACCAAAGTCCTCCACGGAAACGTAGGAACCAGTCACCTAATCGCAGGCAAAGACGCACCCCGGATCAAAGCCCACCTCGCAGACCTCGTAGCAGCCACAAAGATCACAGTCCGCAGCGGAAACCTAAGGATCAGTCACCTAATCGCCGGCGCAGACGTTCCTCGGACCAAAGTCCGCCCAGAAGGGGCCATTCCGACCAGAGTTATGCACGAAGACGCCGTTCACCCTCCCCACCGCCGACCACGGTACGAAAAAGTCGCTGGGCCAAGGCCTCGCCCTCGCCATCACCTCCTCCCACCCACAAACCCAAATCCACTCGTACCCTAGATGGCAAAATGGCTGGCCTCCAAGATGCTCAATCCCTGAAAAAGGAAACCGATGAGCGTCGCCGCCAAGAACATCATCTTTTCGAGCAAATGTCCACAGAGGTTTCGGGTCGCCATGCTGAGGTTCAAATGCGCAGCACCGGCCGACGGGGTCGACGTGCACGAGAGGCCGCCGAAGAAGATCCCGCAGAGCAGAAACGCAAGGAGCAACATGAAAAACGTAAAAAGGAACTCTACGATCGCTGGGGCAAGGGACTCAAACAGCTGGAGGATCACAAGGTGCGGCAAGAGGAAATGGCTCATGAGGCTGCCAAGCCGGTGGCACGTTATGCCAACGATGAGGATTTGGATCGGCATCTGCGCGAACAGGAACATGCCGACGATCCCATGCTGGCGTATATGCGTGCCAAGCGCCAGAAACAAGAGAAGCAGCAAAACCGACCAGTTTTGCCCAAATACGAGGGCTCCTTTCCAGAGAATCGGTTTGGCATACCTCCCGGCTATCGTTGGGATGGGGTGGATCGTTCCAATGGCTATGAGCAGCGTTGGTTTGATAAGCAGAACGAGCGCCGTGCCATGCAGGATGAGGCCTACAAGTATAGTGTGGAAGATATGTAAATGCAATTTTAAATAAAACTTTTGAATTTGAATTAATCGATAAACTGCGCGCCCACTCACTACTCACTGCTCAGCAAGCAGTCGCTTTACAACACTAGTGCTGCAGCTTTTATCGAAGTGCAACACTGTGTGTAGAATAGCAAAGCAAAAGCAAATGGTTAATTAGTATCCTACGCTCTACACCTGCGACCTGTTTGAGAAAAATTGTGAAATTGTTGAAAATTAATTCATAACTATTAAGTTTAAAGTGTGGCCTAAGCGTTGTCTCAAAAAAAGCCAGGGTAAGTTGTAAACACACATGTGCTCGGTGGGGACAAAGAGTAACAAATAAAATGTGTAGACGCCAACACACAAAGACAGAGAGAGGAAGAGGACAGAGTCCGTATCTATTTTGTTGCTGCACTGACCCCGCCCCCGCCTAATTAGCATACAACAACAAAGGCAAAAACAGAGCAGTTTTGTTGTGCTGTGGTTTCCAGCTGCTGCCCTTAGCCTTCAAAGAGTTGGTCAGCCATTGAAAACCTGTTTGTTATACCCTTTACTCCTGGGGTATGCTTAAGCCATGCCAATGTGAAATGTTAAACAATTTGGAAGATATATCAAGCTCAGATTTTAGCATAAAGATCGAATAATAAATGGCATACGCATGCGCTGTTTGCTAACATATTGATGAAATGGTCACATTAATGTTAATTATCATAAGGAGAGACTGAGTTAACTGAGTAACGGGTATATCAAAGTCGGGCAGAGCCGACGCTCTCGGGTTTTTGTTGTAGCTGCTGCTGCAGCTTGTTTGTTGTGATTTTTTTTGTTGTTTGCTGCAATTTTCTTGGCTAAAAATTGGCGCGAAAACTTTTTCAGCTGCCAAATGCAAAATGTGTGCCAGCACATGCACGCTCTTGTCTTTGTCTTCGTCTCCATGGGTGTGTGTGTGTGTGTGTGTGTTTGCAGACTGCTTGCATCTTTCTTTCTCTCTCTCTTTTCGCTCTGACATACTTCCGCATTTGGTATTCATTCATGACATTGCCACCCCCACCCCTTTTACCCCCTGTAGACGGTTGCGGTTTGTTTTGGTTCTGCAATTGCCTATCTTATTGCCTTTTATGTACTTTTTCGTATTGAATAGTAATTTTGATCAGTTTGGTATAATCACATCAGTAAGTTGAATGTGGATGGAAAAATGAATATTTTGTTGCTGTCCCCAAAAGCAGGCAATGAAATTTTTTTTGGAGTTTGCCATATTTTTTTGAACTAGTTCCAAAAAACGGTTCATTAAAATGAACTTTGACTCAATGTTTATACTCACTTTCAACACGTTTTAACTGGAATAGGCTAGGCGGTTCTGAACCAAACCGCTTAACCGAAACGTGTATCGAACCAGCGACTGTCGATGGACAACTGAACCGTGAACCGAACCGAACCGAAAACCCCAAATGATAACGTTTCAACTTTGCTCATTTTATTTACCGAGGTACATAGATTCATTTAGGAAATTGTACCCGGAAAATTAAGATTGCCAGCGTTGTACTCATACTCAGTCTCACACTCATACTCATACTCATACTCATACTCATACTCATACTCATACTCATACTCATACTCATACTCATACTCATACTCATACTCATACTCATACTCATACTCATACTCATACTCATACTCATACTCATACTCATACTCATACTCATACTCATACTCATACTCATACTCATACTCATACTCATACTCATACTCATACTCATACTCATACTCATACTCATACTCATACTCATACTCATACTCATACTCATACTCATACTCATACTCATACTCATACTCATACTCATACTCATACTCATACTCATACTCATACTCATACTCATACTCATACTCATACTCATACTCATACTCATACTCATACTCATACTCATACTCATACTCATACTCATACTCATACTCATACTCATACTCATACTCATACTCATACTCATACTCATACTCATACTCATACTCATACTCATACTCATACTCATACTCATACTCATACTCATACTCATACTCATACTCATACTCATACTCATACTCATACTCATACTCATACTCATACTCATACTCATACTCATACTCATACTCATACTCATACTCATACTCATACTCATACTCATACTCATACTCATACTCATACTCATACTCATACTCATACTCATACTCATACTCATACTCATACTCATACTCATACTCATACTCATACTCATACTCATACTCATACTCATACTCATACTCATACTCATACTCATACTCATACTCATACTCATACTCATACTCATACTCATACTCATACTCATACTCATACTCATACTCATACTCATACTCATACTCATACTCATACTCATACTCATACTCATACTCATACTCATACTCATACTCATACTCATACTCATACTCATACTCATACTCATACTCATACTCATACTCATACTCATACTCATACTCATACTCATACTCATACTCATACTCATACTCATACTCATACTCATACTCATACTCATACTCATACTCATACTCATACTCATACTCATACTCATACTCATACTCATACTCATACTCATACTCATACTCATACTCATACTCATACTCATACTCATACTCATACTCATACTCATACTCATACTCATACTCATACTCATACTCATACTCATACTCATACTCATACTCATACTCATACTCATACTCATACTCATACTCGTTCTTGGATAGTTAGTTGAGTTACCTTAGACAATTTCCTAAATTTACCTGAATTTGGTAACATGAACCGAACCGGTTTCTTTTTGCGGTTCGATTCGTCGGTTGCTGCTTGGGCTTCATTCTTGTTAAGGGTATTCAAACAGCCGGCAACCAACTTAACACACTGCTCGGCTCGGCTCCCTGTTGTTTGGCCATGGAAAAGTGCCTTCAACTTTGTGCTGCCAACTGCTGAAAATATTTGCAAATAGCTTTTGTTTCCCAATGGAATTCTCCATCTGGATGATCGTCATGTGGATCAATGGCATTTGGCCTCCAAAAATGGGTAACCAAAAGAAAAACGCACCCCAATAAATGGACCTCAAGCATCCCCCAAGCACAATATGTGCGCTTTCTCTCTCGCCCAGTTGGCAAGCTCAACCCCTGTCCTTGCTACTTTACTTTGGCTGTGAATGTCTTGCCCTGTTGTGGGCTTCATTTGAGGGTGCTTCCAAGGACCCAGTGACATTGTAATGGCTTAGAAATTTACACGCTTGGCAGAATGCACCCCTTCTGGCACGTTTGATCCCCCGCCCCAGACACAAAACCCTGAAGTTCGAGTTTTTTTTTAAAGCGTTTTTTAATTCCTTTACATTCAAATTGCTCATTGTTCTAGTTCTCTTTTTTTTGAATGGGACTTCCCTTTCGGGGAATTCTGTACCACGTGGTACACTCTAATGAGTGTGCTCAGCCAGAGGGGTTGTTAGGTGGCAAAGGAATGCAAAAAAACAAGCGAACTGGAATTCTAAGACATTTCCAATCAGGAATTAGGGAAATTGTTTTCTTTAACCTGGCAGGGTGTAACCAACCTGGTTAAACAATACAACTTTCATAATTTTTCCCCGACATCTGCTTAGGGGTAGCAGCACCCCGCTAGCAAAACCAGAAGGCAAATGTCTTGTAAATCTTCCAGCAAACCCGTTTTTGGCTAATTTGTGCACACGTGCAAATCCTTAGACAAAAGATCCTTTTTTTTGATGAAAACTGGTTGGACCAAAAAAGAGAAAGTGTTGGGTTCAAATTGACTCGGGAAATTAATGATTAATATTTCATCAAAATTTTCTAAGAATTCTCACAGAAAACTTCATTTTTTTTTGTACCATAATTAAGCCCTTGTTATGACATCCAGGAAGGAAGGGAAAGAGGGAGACAAGTTCAAAGCATCAAGTGGTGTGGAAATGATTAAACCAAATTTTGAGGAAAATAAATGAGAAATTAAAGCAAAAAAAGAGACATAAAAAAGTCACAGGAGGAACAAAAGTCAGGAGTCACCCATGGAAATTCGGTTCATGGATTTTTAGGCTTGCTTGCAAATAATCTTGTGTTGAAAACCTTCAACCTATGCCAAAACGTCTGATTGATACACTTTAGCCGAAGTTTTGACTTCTTTTAGACAAAAATAGAGCTTGGGTAACCCCATCATAGGCGAATACCCCACCAAACCATCATAAAAGCCGGTTGGTTTCCTCTTTTGGAACTCTCGGACTGAGTTCTAAGGCATATTTTGATGACACAGCATAGGCTCTATCGTTCTGTTTGTTAAACGACTCCTCTATGGTCATTCAATAAACAGAATTCGTCTGTGAGCATTGTTGGCGCACTGGCAACGCAATGCTTTCGATTTTGTCTTAAGTTTCTGTTTTAATGCTGTTGTGATCAAGTGGCGGGTGCTTATCTTGTATGAACTGAGTTTCCAGACACGTTTTATGATGCGCTGTCCTTGCTGATTTTATGATTTTCTGTTGCGCAGTGGATTTCGACGAATTCGATCTTTTACGGCTTTGATGACTTGTGGTGCTCGCACAGGGCGCAGACAGCCAGATTTCGCGCTGTCTTTTAATCCATTCAGTATCTTCAAATAATATCACGGTACGATACACAAAGGTTCGGGTGATTTCACCTTATATGCAGCCAAACACAAGACGATTACACGATAACACCAAAAACTTATGATGCAGTAATATAGCACAAATGTCACTTTTCAAATAGCCGTCAATTTGAAGTTACAGAGATCAATGGTTCTCGAGAACGAGTGTATTCGATTCTTAGATCAAAACAATTGAGGGGTTTTCAAAAGGTGACGTTTCCAGTATTTAATCGAATGTCGCTACCAACTTCATGCCTGATGAGGCTTTCTGTTTTCAGTATGTGTCGTTTCGCTGAAGTGTAAACACCATAGCTTTTGTGTGCTGCAAATATATTAGCTTCTGTGCCAACGCCAGAAAATAAGTGATTTTTTATGAAAAATGTATTCATTATGATACAAAAAATCGCCCAGATTAACGCCAAAGCCGAATATTTACTATGTTAAGTTCTTGCCATGTATTTGGTGGGGCCAATTGGGCTGCTACAACAGGGTTGAACCATCACAGGGCAAACCTACCGAACTCAATTGATGCGTTTGTGTCTAGAATTGAAGCAAAATCGACCCAAATATGAGCAAAGGCACTACAAGGTAATTTTTTTAACTGACAACTCTCGTCTCTTTCAAATCATACCTTGAAACGGGAAATGGGAAGTAATACTGCACCCGCTGTAGAGCCCAGATATTGCACTTTACAAATACTAGTTGTTTCTTGAGGATCAGCAGGTTGGCTTTCTTAGAGGAACTCCAAAATTGTATAGATTTTTGGATCGTCTCAAAGGACGCTTCGATTTTTGAGTTGGTATCCGTAAATTGACAGAAAGATGTGAAAAAGTAGAGGCTAGCGATGGAAAATGAATTTATAACAAATTTTTAATCATAAAGTGTCAACCTTTCAACATAAAACGCTTCAAAAGATATAAGTACATTAATTACTTTTCATTACCAAAATCTCAATTATTCAGATAATGATAAAACAATTTCTGATAAGGATTTTCTAGTAATTATAATTGTAACTTGGTGTCAACCTCTAAACATAAAACGCTTAAATAGATATAAGTACATTAATTACTTTTAATTACTTTTCATTACCAAAATCTCAATTTCTCAGATAATAGTTACACAATTCCTGATAACGTTTTTCTAGTAATCTTAATTGTAACTTGGAATATTCGATTACTTAATGACTATTTTAAAGTGTAATTACTTGTATAATTACTTGAATAATTTTATCTAAAAGGGGCTTTGTTGAGTAATTGTGCTTGAAAAATTGAATTATTCGACTAGTTGAAGTGACTAATTTATAATTACTTTTACAATTACTTGAATAATTGGTACCTGTAAAAAACGATTATTGAGTAATTGTTCTTGAAAGTTGAATTATTTATGTAATTGTAGGTACTAATACATGAATAATTCATAATTTCAAGCACAAATACCCAAATATTGCCCGTTTACAGATACAATTATTCAGGTAATTGTTAAAGTAATTACATTTTTTAGTAATTACTAAGTAATCACTAAGATTCTTAGTTTCAAGTTACAATTACGATTACTAAAAATCGTAATCACTAATTGTTTTGAATTATCTGATAAATTTTCTAGTAATCTTAATTGTAACTTGGAATATTCAATTTTTTTCAAATTGTAATTACTTTCACAATTACTTAAATAATTGTATCTAAAAAGGGGCTTTATTGAGTAATTGTGCTTCAAAAATTGAATTATTCGACTAGTTGAAGTGAATAATTTATAATTACTTTTACAATTACTTGAATAATTGGTACTGTAAAAAACTAGTATTGAGTAATTGTTCTTGAAAGTTGAATTATTTATGTAATTGTAGGTACAAATACATGAATAATTCATAATTTCAAGCACAAATACCCAAATATTGCCCGTTTACAGGTACAATTATTCAGGTAATTGTTAAAGTAATTACATTTTTTAGTAATTACTAAGTAATCACTTAGATTCTTAGTTCCAAGTTACAATTACGATTACTAAAACTCGAAATCTGAAAAATTGTAATGCTAATGGTAGAAGTAATTGTAGTTTATACACTATATTACATACATATAACTATCGTATACTCTTATATACTAGAAATTTCTATTATACAGGTCTTGTTTCGAAGTGAAGAGCTTAGCGAAATATTGGCTATGCCAATATGGTTTTTAAAAGGCAAAAGAAGATATCGTTTTGATTTTGTTAACCAATTTCACGTTTGTTCAAGCTGAGTTTAGAAACATAAATGGTTCAAATTGAACACCAAAAGAGAATGTTTTCCTGTGTTCACACTCAAGTGCTGTATTTTAATTACTAAAACTATTAAATCCGATCAAGTCTTATGACTCGTCGTTTCGTTCTCTTAGAATTCTCACCTTCTCCTCTCTTTAAGTAGGTAACTCTACAGACATGAATCATAGCCATTGTTCCCCCATTCCTGCTGCTGCTTTTGCTGCTTACAGAACTTGTAAAACAGCCGCACTCAAACAAAAGACACAAGAGCGAGAGAGAAGAGAGGCAACCCGCTGCCCTAGATAAGCATGAAAAGCATCCTCTTTTAGGACTTGGGATTATTATTACGATCATTTCAATTTCCAGTTTCTGGAACAAAAGCACACACAGTAGAAGAAAAAACATTAGAGCATTAACTTTTTAGGACGGTGAGGGGCGCAGCAGACCCAACATTGAATTGAAAACAAAGGCCAAGTCGTCGCTCAGTGAACTGATAAGTAGACGGAAGCTACCCCCTTGGGCTGGGTTTTACGAACGAAGTAGATGCTGTTACTCTTTTATGTTTTTCCAATCTTTCACGTGGGCCATAAAAACACAACTCAGACTTCTTAGGTGCTCGCTCTCCCTGCCGGCAACCATTTGAGCAATTCATTTCAATAGAAATGTAAATATCAAGAAAATAAAGTTTAATAATAATTGAAATCAGTTTCAGATCGAGGGTTGCAGGGAACTGCATGCGGCAACCCACAGTTTAGTATGTAATTTTCTGCCATGCAAATTGGAAAAACTTCTGTGCTGACATCGTTGATTTATAAACTGTTTTTAAACGCTTGTTTCCCCCCTCCCCCCCGCTGGTCTGTGAAGACTATTCAAACATTTTCAATCGATTTAACGTTGCATATATAATTAAGCGTAAGAGAGCGTGGAAAATCAGTAAGGGGGAGGGGGAAAAGCGGCAGTTGTTAACAAAAAGGAAAGAACTATATTTATATCTCTAGTTGAGTTGGCGAATGAATAGAGAGGAATCGTAAAGGTTAACCCAGAGTAGAGAGTAAAAAAGGCAGCAGATCCATCCAAATTCATATTCCATCTGGTTTATCTCCTTCCTTGAACCAGTAAAAGGTCCTACTCCATTTTACAAACTCTACTCACGAATTACTTGTATAGTAGATTAAAGAAATTCTGCTCAATTGCTCCGAACCAGTTTTTTAAACCGGTTCGGTGTGGATTTTAATCCGAGTCAAATATCTAACTTCATTTTATCATCAGCATTTTTAAAGTTCTTCGCTTAAATTTGGTATGCAAAACGGTTCTGAACCGAACCAAACCGAAAACGAAACGCTAAGGCCAGTTGATAACCGAAATTGCTAAACCGAACCGAAAACCACTTAGTAAAATGGTTCGGTTCGGTTCGGATCACTTCAATGACGAGTCTTAAGACGTGAAGACATTGATAGCTTTAATTTTTGTGCCATTTTATCAAATCTCTAAAGTGTACGTCTGGCGAGGCTAAGAAAAGCAAGATCAGGCGAGCAATCGACACCAGCAATTTGCTAAACACAGAGAGAGAGCTTTTAGACAGGCTGATAGAATGGGTGAAATACTTGGGATGTTTTGAAACGAGCACCAAATCGGCAAATTTTCATATAAACTTGGTTTATTATTATACAGACTTGATCAAAGCCGATTCTACCCGCCCTACAATAGGAGTTGTACATCAAAATGTCCAAAAAATCACGAAATTTAACAAAATAATAGTTCGAAATTGGCAAAATTCTTATATAGGTTTTGATTATAAGCAAGCCCGAGCGTGCTGCAGGACGGAAACATGCCCGTACACAACTTTCAATAATTTTGCCTGATCATCAGTCAAAAAATGTGGGGTACAAGCAGTTTCTTGCCTCCTCAGGTGGGATCAACTCGACTTTGCTTCTTCTATGTGCCCGAACTTCTCGACGTACGAGATGGCATTTTTCTATAAGTTCAGATTGCACATAGTAACAAACTTAGAGTAATTTCAGTATATTGAAGTGTTGTTAGTGTTTCTATATGATTTTCGTGAGCTGAACACGAAAGTATTTTCCTTTGGTAATATTGTAAAAAGTCGCTCAACTCACTTCAAGAAGAATCGCAAGGGCAGTAATAAAGTAATAAAGTATCGCATTCTTGCCCTCAAGGCGATTTTTGAGGGATATATCGCCAATTTAGCGAATGGACGGAAAAAAAGCAATAACACATATCGCTAATTAATCCCTTTGCATAATCCATTCCATATCTAACGGCGGAACAAAATATGTTATTTTTTCCACAAAAAATGGTTTATCTTCACTATAAAAAAATCGCAGAAATATTTGGAATAGCTTATTTTGAAGCTAAGAAATGATATTTTACTATTGTGATATTAAAGTTAGCAAAAAATAACTCGAAAATGTTGCTAAAATAGTTCTAACTGTTGCCTGGGGATAAGAAAAAGTCTCTTCTGAGGGATAAGAATGCGATTCTTCTTAGAGATAAGAATGCGTTTCTTCCTTGAGTTAAGAATGCGATTCTTCCTGGAGATAAGATTGAGACTCTTCCTAGAGTTCTGAAAGCGTTTCTTCCTGGAGATAAGAATGCGACTTTTTCCAGAGATAAGAATGCGATTCTTCCTAGAGTTAAGAAAGCGATTCTTCTTGGAAATAAGAATGCGATTCTTCTTAGAAATAAGAATGCGATTCTTCCCCCCAACATAAGCCATACAAATAAAATGTGTGTTCGAATTCTGTTATTTAACAGTAGGGGAAATAGTTTATTTTTTAAAGTTAAGTGTGTCAAATTCTTTGAATATATTATATATGTGTAATTTGGGAGTGTATGTATGTATGTATGGTGGTTTCTTTATTTGTAATAAATTTAAGTTTTGTTATTGATTTTGAGTTGTTCCTTATTTATACGGTCTTTAGCATGCAAAAAATGTTGTGGACAGACTTTGTTAATGTCTGCATCCGTCGTCTTGGCAAACATGGAATGAGCAATTTCTGAAAACAAAAGCCATAATTAGTGACATATGTGCAACCAAAACTAAAATCTGAATGCTGACCTCTCGCCACCACTGCTGGATCGCCCTTGAAAACTGGGCCCTGTATTTCCATTACAGTTTAAGACAATTCTGGCTGCTTGTCGTCTTGTCTTTGCTCTTTTGGCTTTGATGGAGGACATTTCGACTTAGTTAACGCAAAGCGCGAGGAATTTCAACACAAATTTTTAACGAAAAGAAGGTCTGCTTTTAATAAATACACAATCTATTATGCCTCTCACTCCGTTGACTATTGCTGAAGCTGAACCAAAAAACGAGGCCTACTGTAGTTTGTGCTGAATCGGAGCCTGTGCACTATTGTCAACTTTACTGGCAATGGAATGTCAGAAAAAAATGTAAATTGTCTTTACATCAGAGAGACATCTCTTTTTAATATTATTTAATAGAAGTGGTAGCATATTGCAACACTACGTTTATATACACACAAACTACATCATGCTTAATGCTCTTTAAAGTATGCTATATTAAATGAAAATCATAATTTTGGGTCAAGCCTATATTTTAGATTTGTCTTGACTCAACATTTTGTTGAATACCCAACAATCTAAGTGAATATGCAGTGTCGAATTTTGATTTTGATACATAATAGCTTAAGGAAATAAAAAGTGCATACTTATAAGGGCATTAATCACGAATAATTTGGTGTGTATAAACGTAGTATAAGCCAATTTAGCAGTTTTAAGTTCAAACTACTAAAAATCTAGACGTTGGATTAGTTTCAAGCGCAGATTCGTGTTCGGAACACCAAAATTATGTAGAATCAGTACCAACCATTTCATATATTGTTAGACCTAGTTGTCCAGTGTTGTTTTGAATTCGTACTCAGAACTGCGGGGATTCAATAAGGGCTTAACTCGCAGCTCCAACTACCACAGGTGTGACGGTGCGGCAAATCACATTAAAGAATACACTTATATGTTACGCTAACAGCAAGTAAAAAGACCAGTGGTGCAGCTGGTAAGACAAAGGCAATGTAGAGTACAGTCTTGTGTACGAATGCCATGAAATATTGGTTGATTTCAAAGTCCTTGAATGAAATTTCATGGATAACAATGCACTTACATGTTAAGCTAACAGCAAGTAAAAATACCAGTGGTGCAGCTGGTAAGACAGTTGCCCTACAACTGCCATTGTAGAGTAGAGTCTTCTGTACGAATGCCATGAAATATTGGTTGATTTCAAAGTCTTTGAATGAAAATTCATGGATAACAATGCACTTATATGTTAAGCTAACAGCAAGTAAAAAGACCAGTGGTGCAGCTGGTAAGACAGTTGCCCTACAAAGGCAATGTAGAGTAGAGTCTTCTGTACGAATGCCATGAAATATTGGTTGATTTCAAAGACTTTGAATGAAATTTCATGGATAACAATGCACTTATATGTTAAGCTAACAGCAAGTAAAAAGACCAGTGGTGCAGCTGGTAAGACAGTTGCCCTACAACGGCAATGTAGAGTAGCGTCTTCTGTACGAATGCCATGAAATATTGGTTGATTTCAAAGACTTTGAATGAAATTTCACGGATAACAATGTACTTATATGTGGTGCAGTGGTAAGACAGTTGCCCTACAACTGCCATGTAGAATAGAGACTTCTGTACGCATGCCATGAAATATTGATTGATTTCAAAGACTTTGAATGAAATTTCATGGATAACAATGCACTTATATGTTAAGCTAACAGCAAGTAAAAAGACCAGTGGTGCAGCTGGTAAGACAGTTGCCCTACAACTGCCATGTAGAATAGAGACTTCTGTACGCATGCCATGAAATATTGGTTGATTTCAAAGTCCTTGAATGAAATTTCACGGATAACAATGTACTTATATGTTAAGCTAACAGCAAGTAAAAAGACCAGTGGTGCAGCTGGTAAGACAGTTGCCCTACAACGGCAATGTAGAGTAGAGTCTTCTGTACGAATTCCATGAAATATTGGTTGATTTCAAAGACTTTGAATGAAATTTCACGGATAACAATGCACTTATATGTTAAGCTAACAGCAAGTAAAAAGACCAGTGGTGCAGCTGGTAAGACAGTTGCCCTACAAAGACAATGTAGAGTAGAGTCTTCTGTACGCATGCCATATTGGTTGATTTCAAAGTCTTTGAATGAAAATTCATGTATAACAATGTACTTATATGTTAAGCTAACAGCAAGTAAAAATACCAGTGGTGCAGCTGGTAAGACAGTTGCCCTACAACGGCAATGTAGAATAGAGTCTTCTGTACGAATGCCATGAAATATTGGTTGATTTCAAAGTCCTTGAATGAAATTTCATGGATAACAATGCACTTATATGTTAAGCTAACAGCAAGTAAAAAGACCAGTGATGCAGCTGGTAAGACAGTTGCCCTAAAAGGGCAATGTAGAGTACAGTCTTCTGTACGAATGCCATGAAATATTGGTTGATTTCAAAGTCCTTGAATAAAATTTCATGGATAACAATGCACTTATATGTTAAGCTAACAGCAAGTAAAAAGACCAGTGGTGCAGCTGGTAAGACAGTTGCCCTACAAAGGCAATGTAGAGTAGAGTCTTCTGTACGAATGCCATGAAATATTGGTTGATTTCAAAGTCTTTGAATGAAATTTCATAGATAACAATGTACTTATATGTTAAGCTAACAGCAAGTGAAAATACCAGTGGTGCAGCTGGTAAGACAGTTGCCCTAAAAGGGCAATGTAGAGTACAGTCTTCTGTACGAATGCCATGAAATATTGGTTGATTTCAAAGTCCTTGAATGAAATTTCATGGATAACAAAGAGTTGCAAACTGTTTTACTGTACTTTTTCGAACTCCCAACCATAAAAGTGAGTAATACATTTCATTGGAGTGGGAGGGGGAGGGAAAACCCACTCACTCATTCATAGAAAACAGGGAACTTTTTTTTCTCTTCATTTCGCCGCCAGCGCTTTCCACCCCGCGTCGTTTGCTGGCCAAACAAAAAGTTAAATCGACGACGAAGAAAACACACACACGAACACAAGGATTTGGCACTGCCATTGAAGGATATGCTGTGACTCGCACTCAGGGTTAGTTTCTGCTTGCCCCTTGATTATCTCGCGTCTTTTGGCAGGACTTCTCTGGCGGCGCACTCTCCCGCAACTCGCTGATTTTTGGTGGTGGTTAAGGGTAGCCGTCACCAAGCAACCTGAGAGCAAAAGCATCTCCTTCCTACGGTGTCTTCTGTGTGAGACTCTCGTGGCATTCCGGCGCTAGACGCTGACACAGTTATCGAGTGCAATTCGTACAGGTCGGTCGTCGTACGCTCCTTCCTTCGTCGCGTCGCGTCTTTACCGGGTTCGCGTTCGTTTCTTGTCTGTTGTCTGTTATCCTAATCCCTCAAAGGGGAGTTAAATCTGGTTGTTGTTGTTCTGTAACTTTTCATGATTCTGTAACGCTTCGTTTAGTTGCCACTTAATCGCATTTCGTTGTTCGTTGGTAAGTTGGCGAAAGAAAGGAGTAAATCTGTGTCGGCTTTTAACCTTGCCGCGGCACATTGGGCATACTAAGTGCTGGCTATTAATTATACCAGGCAGAGATAGCGTGATATATATACATGTGTAACGTATGTCGCTACAAAACTGCACAGACAGCGATACGAATTTTTATATCTACATCTGCACACACAATGTATGTCTGTCTACTACACACACATATGCAATTCTCTTTGTTTCGCTTTGGATTTGCTATAATTTTCAACAACTTCCGCATTGTCAAACATATACGATATAATATATATGTATATATATATATATATATGTGTGGCCGACGTCTGCCACCAATGAACTGAGACATTTAAAAGTTTTTCTAAATTTTCCGTTTCATTTTTATTTCCATGAAGCAACAAATTGCATTTCGCTTTAAAATATTATAATTGTTTCCTTGATTCTTATTTTCAGATTGTTCGTTTAGGTTTTGGACAATAATTCTACCGAATTAGACGCTTGGTTTGAGGTTGAGCAGAATTACTCAAAAGAAGAAGGTAAGTTTTAGTGTCTTAAGTAATACCTGAAAATGAAATATTGTTTCCAGAAGTTAGCTTTTAAGCGATTTCAAAACTGAAACAACTAGACAGACAACCTTTTTCTTTGGTGTTTCATTATTAATTCCCGATTTTTCGATATGGCCTGGAACCAATCTATTCAATATGTATAATATTACAGCATCAGCCTTGAATCAGTGAAATATCTAGCTCCATATTATTAAGCTTGACACCAAACTTTTAAAGCATAGCCGAACCATTGTAGAACCACCTTTTTATACCCTTGCAAAGGGTATTATAATTTTGACCAGAAGTTTGCAACGCATAGAAATATTCATTTCCGACCCCATAAACTATATATATTCTTGATCAGGGTGACGAGCTGAGTCGATTGAGCTTTGTCCGTCCGTCTCTCCGTCTGTCTGTCTGTTTCTACGCGAACTTGTCTCTCAGTTTTAAAGCTATCGATCTGAAATTTTGCACAGAGTCTTCTTTTTGCTGCACACTACTAATATGTCGGAACCGACCGGATCGGATGACTATATCTTATAGCTCCCATAGGAACAATCGGTCGGAAAACTAGTTTTAGTATGAAAAACTTTTTTTTTTCAATGGAAACGTCTCCAATCTTTGCAATCGTAGGTTATTAATGTTTTTTTATAATTCTATCAATTTTTATTAAAATCGGACAACTATATGGTATACCTGCCATGCAAAAGATAGGTCTGAAAAACAGTCTTAGTTAGAAAAACTTCTTTGTTTTTAATGGTAGCATTTTGTACTTGTTTGTTTCACATGCTTTCATATAATTTAACAAATTTTTGTCCAAATCGGATGACTATATCATATAGCTACCATACGAACGATCGGTCGAAAAATGGGAAAAATAGTATTTTTTGAAAATATTTAAGCGAGCACTTGCAAGGGTATAAAAACTTCGGCACAGACGAAGTTAGCTTAGCTCTCGTTAGGTTTTGATTAGGGAAAGTGTATATCCCAAACAAATTTTTTGTGTTTTCACGGGTGCACAGGCATTTTCTGCAAGCTTATAGAGTAAAGTATTTTTGAGATTTTTTTTCAGATCTTTCGGAAGACGTTTTCGCCAAAAATCAAGTATTCCGTAGTGTTTTTGAATTTTACCAATTACTTGGTCAATAAGCACGATTTCTGAGTTTTCAAATCAACATCTTTAAAGCAAAATGTCCAAATTTTACTTTTATGAGCATAAACCATAAGCTCTTTTTCTTTGCTTTTGCTCATTTAGGTACCATTTATTACATTTTTTTCGTAATTTTTTCATAAATGTTGTAAAAAAGGCATTATAACTTTTAAAATTTCTATAAAAACCAAAAATGAATGCACTTTAAAAGACGAATAAATTTTGAAAAAATAAAAAGAAATAAAATTTGAATTTGGTCTTACCGTTCCAGAGTTATGCGCTTTTAAAGCTTTTTTCATTGCATGATAATCTAATAATAGTTTTTACAAAAATGACCATAATTCGTGTACCAAGGCTTTACAATTTATTATAGTTTTCGATCTACTTTATGACCTATATAAGGTGGTTCGTGTGTAAATCTTTAAATGGTACTTCATCTCGCGGTTTTTTGGCTGAGGAGTACCATCATCTCCTAGGGACATGCAATAGCCCATTAAGCCATCATAAATTTAGTTTTTAATAAAATTTCTACCGTGCGCTTTTAAAGATATTCAAGAATTTAGGTTTGACTCCCCCTGGAAATACCTTAACCAATTGTACGATTAACGTTATTTTTATACTCTATACCGTAGGTACATAGAGTATTATAAGTTTGTGCAAAAGTATGTAACATCCAGAAGGAAGCATCTCCGACTTCATAAAGTATATATATTCTTGAACAGCATCAACAGCCGAGTCGATATAGCCATGTCCGTCTGTCCGTCTCTCCGTCCGTCTGTCTGTCCGTATGAACGCACAGATCTCAGAGATGGTAAGAGATAGAGGTTTGACGTGTATGGGACATATGCTTTTTATGTCTGCAGGCAGATCAAGTTTCTTTTCAATTTTGGCCACGCCCCCTCCCGCCCCCGCAATTTAGAAAAAACGTCATATCTCCCACAGTTTGAAGATAGATGGCTTGTTCCTTCTGGACATATTTAGTTATTAGAATAACTTATCGATCCGCCAAAGGAATGAAGAAGATCGGATGAACGGTTTTCGAGTTATGATCAAAAGACAATATTTCTTGGTACAGAGTATGTTATAGTCGGGCTTGACCGACTTTCTTTCTTGTTTGATATTACGTTTCGAAAGACCCTGTCTGTGTTTCCTCAATTTTTTCCGATTCTTCTCTTGTACCACTAAAAATTAAGTTAAAATTTTTGTTGCTTTGAGAAACTTTAACTTTAAATTAAACAATTTTTTTGGGACATGCTAGTGTATATAGCTTAAAAGAAATAATCAAGAACTTTGTACTTGAATTAAGTCAAAATATGGTCCAAAGAACTGTTAGTCGTACATTACCTGGTGCAATTACAAATTTCTTATTTTGAGTACTATTCCTTCAATCCCAAAATACTTCAGGTTATATTTTTGGCAGCTCCACTTGTCGAAAAACTAGTTTTAGTGAGAAAAACTCTTTTGTTTTCAGTGCAAACGTCTACAAACTTCGTTTTTACTAGTTTGTAATGATTCTTCATAATTCTGCCAAATTTGCTCGAAATCGGACCTCTATATAGTATAGCTGCCATAGAAAAGTAAGGTTAAAAAAGTAGTCTTAGTAAGTAAAACTTTTTTGTTTTCAATGTAAACCTGTTTAAAATAGGCATATATTTATTTTATAAGCTTTCACACAATTCTTTAAAGTTTTGCCAAAATCGGTTGACTATAGGTTATAGCTGCCATAGGAATGATGGGTCGACTAACTAGTTTTAGTGAGAAAAACTTTTTTGATTTCAAAGGAAACGCCTACAAACTTTGTATTTCTAAGTTTACTAGGCTTTTCCATGATGTCACTAAGTTTGGTCCAAATCGGACATCTATGTATATAGTATAGCTGTCATACAAAAGTAGAGTCAGAAAAGTAGTCTTAGTGAGAAAAACTTGTTTGTTTTCAGTGTGAATGTTCTTCAAATTGATGTTAGTCAAATTAGCATAGAAATATTCATTTCCGACCACATAAACTATATATATTCTTGATCAGGCTGACGAGCTGAGTCGATTGAGCTTTGTCCATCTGTCTGTTTCTACGCAAACTAGTCTCTCAGTATTGAAATTTTGCACAGAGTCTTCTTTTTGCTACAAGCTACTAATATGTCGGAACTGATCGGTTGGGATGACTATATCTCATAGCTTCCATAGGAACAATCGCTCGGAAAACTAGTTTTTGTATGAAAAACTTATTTTTTTTAAATGAAAACGTCGCCAAACTTTGTAATCGTAGGTTTTCTATGTTTTTTTATAGTTCTGCCAAGTTTGATGAAAATCGGACAACTATATGGTATAGCTGCCATACAAAAGATAGGTCCGAAAAACAGTCTTAGTTAGAAAAACTTTTTTGTTTTTAATGGTAGCATCCTGCTTGTTTCTCGTTCTTTTACATGATTCTACAAGTTTTTGTCCAAATTGGATGACTATATCATATAGCTCCCATAGGAACGATCGGTCGGAAAATGGGAAAAAGAGTATTTTTTTTGGAAAATATTTAAGCGAGGGTATAAAAACTTCCACACAGACGAAGTTAGCTTAGCTTTCTCGTTTTTACTAAATTTGAGCTTCGGTTTGATTGTTTCTATGACAGATAAAAGTCAACCGATCCAGATGCTAAAGTAGAAGATCGACTCTGCCTATGTCTTACAAAAATCAGACCAATTTCATAAATACCCTTTGCAAAGGTACCTCTTGGTAACAGTATCTTAGTTTCGAGCTGTCAGCGAAAGCATTTTGTTATGAACATGCTGAAGCACAACAAAGAAGCCAACCGTGGACAGCTAACGCCTGCCAAGGACACGTGTGTGCGTTGAGAGAACGTCAGAGTGAGAGAGAGAGACAGAGTGAAGTGCGCGCGAGTGTCGAGTCTGCAATTGACTAGCATTTCTTGAAGGATTTTTCCGTTTAACATAATTTCTGCGTCGTAATTTTCCAATATGGCAGACAAGGTCCCCCCCAAAAATAACCAACCCTGTGTGGGAGTCGCCGGCCAGGCCAGAAGTGTGTGTGTGTGTGTGTGTATACGAAAGCTTGTCAACATGTATAATGTACCAACTGAAAGCCCCTCTTTAACCCCCAGCTCACACCGCCCTCCTCTGTAGACCTTCTTGTTGTGACGCGTATCGATTTGTTTATGTTTATCAAATGAAAAAAAAAAGGGGAGCATCAACTGAAGGTTAAAGGGGGGTGGCAAATCTCTAGATTTTCAAGCGAAAAACAATTTGTTTTTGTAGAAATGTATCAACAAATTAGTTCTGTTCGGTTGTGGATTTAAAGAAGTGGTTAAATTTAGCAACTTTTTATGGGAAAACGCAAAGTTAATGCTTAAACTTAGCATTTAAGTATTGTTTAACCATAAAGCAAAGACTGGTTGTCTATACAACTGTTTCAAGTACCTCTCGTTTTGGATACCAAAGTCATCGAGGATATTATAAACTACTCTGAGAATCTGCTTAACTAAGCTTTTATGGCTGCGAAATCCAAACTGTTGAACTGAAAGCGCAGACTCAAAAGAGTCATTAGTCAAAGTCCTTGCTAGAAGAAGTCACTCAAAAATCTTAAAAAGCCTAAGAATGTGGGTTTTTGATCGTTGTTGGAATAACCAGAGCACGTTTACCTTCAAAATAGCAATAAACAGCTGACAAACTAGGGAAATTGCCTCATTTTTAGTTCCTCGTTTCCAAAAATATAAGATTTTCGTTCGGCTCACACCTGAATCATCGCTGTTTCGGCATCCTTTATATGAGTTTCAGCCCTAAACTTAACACAGACACGACTTTAAATGATTTCAGGTACTATATCAGTATTGAAGTACCGAAGAAAGCATGAATTCAGTTATTCGTACTACTTAGTCCTGAATCAGCCCTTAAAGATTCAGTACTGAAACGTATAGCTGCAGGAATGTATCTTAAATATATGTATATTTAAGCCAGGAAAATCATAATTTCTTAATTTAAGAACAAATGAAGATATTTTTGAGAGTAAATTGGGCTGGATTTAAGCATTAATCGAGAATTCAGCTGATAAGAAAGGTATTTTGATTGGTTCTTATTTTAAAATCACATTTCTTAATTCATGAATGATTCATACTTAAATTAAGAGCATTAAGAACTAAGTTGGGATGGATTTAAGCATAAATCGGAATTGAACTGATAAGAAAGGTAGTATTTTTCGTTCTTATCTTAAAATCCATGTTCTTAATTTAAGAATGATTCGTACTTAAATTAAGAGCATTAAGAATCATTCAAGAATGATTCGTACTTATATTAAGAGCATTAAGTGCTGAATTTGATCGAGTTCAAGCTAATTTTGAGCTTAACAAGTTATTGAAATCCCAAATCATGTTTAACATATCCAAAATGCTCTTGAAGTCAAGAATTTGGGGATATAACAATAGGTATACAATCTTTGAATCAAGAATTTCGCTCTAAAATCAAGAATTTCCTGGCTTATTAAAGTTTTTGACTAAAAATTCTTGAAACCAAGCATCTCCTGGCTTATTGAAGTTTTAAGAAGGAAAATTCTTGATTTAAGTACGAAATTTGTTGTTCTAGTTCTCTCTCTGTACCTTCAAACTAACTTTCAGAAGATGATGTAGATAGATGAAGATGTAACTGAAAGTTCTTAGTCTATATCGGCTTAAGTCGAACAGGTTTGTTCAAAAAACAATTTATAAATTAATCGGATTTCTATTAAATTGGTTAAAACTAAAAAAAACAAGAAAGAAAGTCGGTCAAGCCCGACTATAACATACTCTGTACCAAGAAAATGTGTCTTTTGAGCATAACTCGAAAACCGTTCATCCGATCTTCTTCATTTCTTTGGCGGATCGATAAGTTATCCTAATAACTAAATATGTCCAGAAGGAACAAGCCATTTATCTTCAAAACTGTGGGAGATATGACGTTTTTTCCACATTGCGGGGGCGGGAGGGGGCGTGGCCAAAATTGAAAATAAACTTGATCTGCCTGCAGACATAAGAAGCATATGTCCCATACATGTCAAACCTCTATCTCTTACCATCTCTGAGATCTGTGCGTTCATACGGACAGACAGACAGACGGACAGACGGACGGACGGACAGACGGACATGGCTATATCGAAGCGGCTGTTGATGCAGATCAAGAATATATATACTTTATGGGGTCGGAGATGCTTCCTTCTGGATGTTACATACTTCTGCACAAACTTATAATACTCTATGTACCTACGGTACAGAGTATAAAAATTGTAAATTAAGTTAAGAAATGGTAAATTAACTTATTTGGATCTCCGCCTTGCACTTAGAAAGCGCTAATTGCTTAGGGCTGCATTCTTTACCATAATAAGGTTGCTCTACCTCGCGAACGCTTGATAGTCATGTGCGCTAAGATGCTGATATAAGTGTGTTCAGTCTTTTAGGTCAGAGGCATTTTGATTGTAGAGTTCGGCAAGGCTAAGTTCAGAATCAAAATTCAGCTCTTAATATACACCAGTTGGGCTTTATTTTGTTGCCATTCCAGCATTGTCTTGAGTTGCTACCGTTGATAAAAAACAATAAATTTCTGCAACTATTTTTAAAACTGTTTGGCAAGTCTCTCACTCTATTAAGCTTTCTATCAAAACTTTTAACATTTTCAATTAGAACTTCTAGTGCACCAAAATATGTTATAAAAAAACTTTCTTGTTTCAATATTGAAAATTCTTAATACATATCAAATGATAATCCATCTTGCCATTAAACTCACATGCCAAGTGCATGTGATAAAAGTATTTAACATTTCGCTAGCTTAACATACAAAAAATTATCTCGATTTTTATTATTATTTTATTTCTGCTGATTCGTCAGCCAAACGTTCATTGGCCTCAACAGAAAAAAAGCAAAAATCAAAACAAAAAAAAAAACAACAATATATAATTTTCAGCAACTAAGCATTTTTCTCTATAGTATAAGCACTCACACATATTCGTACAAACAAGAGCGACCGACCAGACCAGTAGGGGCATTAGCTGATTTTGTTTTCCATAACCAAAAAAAAAAAAGCAACAGGCGCACAACACACCACAGCGCTCGCTCTTCAGTCAAGTTCAGGGCCAATTTGGCAACTGTTTTAGATTGAAGTATAAAGTTTATCTTAATATCGTTTTGTTTACGAATACAGCTGTGGTTTTAAAAGTCCAAAGTTGAGTTGATTGAATTAAATCGCTTATTTAAAGCAACTCCAACGAACAAATTTAATTAATTTGTTTAAATACAGAAACTAAACAAAAAACCACAAAATGTTCTTAAGGAAAACAGAATATGTATGATGTATGCGTTAACCGGCTTTAGGTTATAGTTATGTTTGTTTTCTTATCTTAATGATAATTTATGTTGTAGATGCACCAAACTTCTTTTTGATAATAAGTAGTTATCGCTACCTTTTGTCACAAAACAACAAAGAATGTCTTAAATTTAAGATTGTACAATACACAAAATCTTTGGCTTTCTGCTTTGGAGTGTAAATGAAGAGTAAGCCTGGTTTCCCAACTCGGGAACATGCCACATATGGTATGATACTTACAGATTTATGCATTTGAGACTTGTTTATGATCATGAAAAATGCAAGTATCACTGGTAACTGAAAACGTTTGAACTGTAACGAAAAACCAGTTGAAGTCAAGGGAATACTTCTCAATTGTACGGCCCTTTTAAACTCCTACCCAATCAGACGGTTTCCATAGCATAAGCTATGGAAGCATGATGTTTTCAAAGCATATCCAACATATCCAAAGAGTTTAAGAATTCCATTGTATAATACCTCGTTTTCGTTTTTCGAAAACTTCTACAGGTCTATCCTAATGCTGGTACACTCGCATATTCATACTTAGTTGAATGGTTTCAATGTATAGCCACAAACTCGACGTGTTAAATTTCATTACACTTCATCACGTGGCGCAGTAGGCGGTCATTCCAAATGACAGCTCAACTTATAATATATTCTTACTGATTTTTCATCGCTTGCCCTCTTTATACTTAACATGCTATGCATATACCAACAATTCCATACACACAGAGAAAAAAAAATGTCAATATCAATTTAATCGTGGCTGGTTAATTTGATATTTTGGCAAATATCTTTTTATACCCTTGCAAAGGGCATTATAATTTTGCCCAGAAGTTTGCAACGCATAGAAATATTCATTTCCAACCCCAGAAACTATATATATTCTTGATCAGGGCGACGAGCTGAGTCGATTGAGCTTTTTCCGTCTGTCGGTCTGTTTCTACGCGAACTAGTCTCTCAGTTTTAAAGCTATCGAGCTGAAATCTTCTTTTTGCTGCACACTACTAATATGTCGGAACCGACCGGATCGGATGACTATATCTCATAGCTCCCATAGGAACCATCGGTCGGAAAACTAGTTTTAGTATGAAAAACTTTTTTCTTATCAATGAAAACGTCTCCAAACTTTATATTTATAGGTTTTCGTTGCTTTTTTATAGTTCTGCCAAGTTTGATGAAAATCGTACAACTATATGGTATAGCTGCCATACAAAATATAGGTCTGAAAAACAGTCTTAGTTAGAAAAACTTTTTTGTTTTTAATGGTAGCATTCTGCAATTTTGTATTTGTTTGTTTCACATGCTTTTACATAATTCTACAAGTTTTTGTCCAAATCGGGTGACTATATCATACAGCTCCCATACGAACGATGGGTCGGAAAATGGGAAAAAGTGATTTTGGGTATAAAAACTTCGGCACAGACGAAGTTAGCTTAGCTTTCTCGTTTTTTATATGTTGTATCATAATGACATTATAAAATATCAATATAATCTTATTAATATTGATTTTATATTCTCGAAAATATCAGATTGATATTTTCAAACAAATCATTCGTAACTTATTCATATCGGCTTTTTAATGATATGAAATAATATAACAGATCATATAATTTTTTTTTTCTGTGTATGTTTTGAAGCCAAGTAGAGTTCGTGCTTACATAAGTTGGCGTTCTGAGCTTGCAACGCGAAATCGAAATGTCTCAGCCCGTCGAACATACTGAGTAAAGATTGAAAGACTTGAACTGAACATCAAAGTGTCCGCCTACCGCACCACTTGTTCAGAATTTTTGAAATTTCCTTTATCCTAAACCTTCTGCTTTCAAACAAACCCTCAAAAGGAGCTATCCCAAGTGCTTTTAAACACAAACCAATGACTTCTTGATACTTCAATTTCCCAAGGATCACTTGTAAAAAGCTTTGTAAGCAATTTCATATTCAGATTCATTTTGATTATTTCTAATCTAAAAATGGCACAAATCTACGCATTCCATTTACGTTTTCCCCCCACTTAGTAGAGCCATAAAAATTTGCCCAAATAAAAGTTACATTAAGTTGGCAATTGAAAGCACTTCGAACAAATTACCCACCGAGGAAATGAAGGGTATACCTAATGAAAATGCATGAAATACACACAACAACAACAACAAAAACCACAATTGACGCATGGAAAATTTCTTCCTTTTTTTGTGGCCGAAAGGCCCATAGCAAATCACTGGCAAGTTGTCCTTGAATGAGAAATGGCGACACATAACACGAAAACAGTGTACCTAACAACTGGCAAGGGGAGAGACACACACAGAGAGAGAGAGTGAGAGCGAGAGGCAGGATGCTTTCCAGGAATTCAAGGATACACATATACGTATGTCAAGGACGTGGGCGCCGGCATTTTGAGTATTTACAATATATCCCCAATGCCGTCGCCGACGCCGACATCGACGCCTACTCTAAACGCAGCGCTGTAGGGATACGTGGGCAACAGCAGCAGCGGCAGCAGCTCAACTTTCACTTTCGCCCTTCAAGTCGGTAGGGAAGTTCATGGCAGTGCAAAAGCTTACAAGGACCTTGAAATATTTTTCGTTGCCTACCTCTGGGCGTTGGCAGTCTTCGAGGGGGGCTCGTACCGTTTATCTACCCACCAAACATTTCGCTTTGTGTGGGCGTCCGTTGACGCTTCGACCCTTATTGCTTCATTGCTTATGCTGGGGCGTGTGTTTGGTTTTTAATTAAATGTTAAAAGCATTTGACATGCCACAGCATAATTGTGTATTAATTAATAAACGAGGGCGTTTTCGTGGTATACATGCCTAAACGAACGAGGGTGGTTGTAATAATTAATTTAACTACTGTTTTAGGTACTTGTTTTCATTACCTAAACACAAACTGGTATCGTTTTGAGCTTACAATTTGATAAAATATGGTTTAAGTGTAGTCAAAATGCCTTTCCATTCTGTTTTAAGACAGAGCCGTACCGTTGAACCACTGTAAAATTATTCATATATATCTTATCGATACTTTAATATCGTGCAAAATGTTTGGAGCAACCTTTGCCACATTATTCCTTGAGCAAAGAATTCCCCTTAAGAATGATATTCTTAAGCAACCGTCCTACAGCTGAAGTTTCACTTAGCGGACCATTTTTTAAAAGCATTGAGGCTCCTTTCGACATTATTCTTTGAGCAAAGTAGTACTACTGATATTTGAAAGACCCTTTCCTGTAGCTAGCTAGGTTATGGGTCTTGGACTTACTGGGTTTCAAAACCTTAAAACCGTTTTGGTTTGAACTTATTAAATCGTTAAGGGATATGCTCTGGGTATTTCATATATACTTTAAATCATCCTCAAAGTGGTAGATCGATATACCAGGGACCAAACATCATACAATTTTCCATTATTTTGACGATGACTTTATGTAGAAGTAGTTGATAGAGGGTCATACTTTGTACCAAAACCAAAAGGTGTTCCGTTAAACATTTCATTAGGTTAGGTTCACGAATCGTTTCAAGAAACGACATATCTCTAAACCTAATCGGTTCTCAGGGGTTCGACTTAGCCCCAGTTTTCTGCGCTGAATTTAAGTTAACTGATTATACATATCTATGCACTTTTTATAGTCTGTACCGTAGGTACATAGAGTATTATAAGTTTGAGCAAAAGTATGTAACATCCAGAAGGAAGCATCACCGACCCCATAAAGAATATATATTCTTGATCAGCATCAACAACCGAGTCGATATAGACATGTCCGTCAGTCCGTCTGTCTGTCCGTATGAACGCACAGATCTCAGAGATGGTAAGTGATAGAGGTTTGACATGTATGGGACATATGCTTCTTATGTCTGCAGGCAGATCAAGTTTATTTTCAATTTTGGCCACGCCCCCTCCCGCCCCCGCAATTTAGAAAAAACGTCATATCTCCCACAGTTTTGAAGATAGATGGCTTGTTCCTTCTGGACATTTTTAGTTTTCAGGATAACTTATCGATCCGCCAAAGAAATGAAGAAGATCGGATTAACGGTTTTCGAGTTATGATCAAAAGACAAATGTTCTTGGTACAGAGTATGTTATAGTCCGGCTTGACCGACTTTCTTTCTTGTTCTTTTTAATGTCGAAGAACCACTTTTCCGTAGCACCCCAAAAAACTGACAAAATATTATACCTTACCTTGGATAGCACTTGGCGATTACGCCCGGTGTGACTTGAGTACAACGAAAGTAACTTGTAGGATTAATTTGTTTCATTGCAAGGATTTCGAAATAAATCCGAGGAATTTCGAGATTTGTACAAGAAAATAGAAAAAGATCAGAGCCGCAAATCTAATAAAGTATTTTGGGGAACTTCGGAGTATAGGGATCGAACCAAAGTCATTCCCAATTGACTATTTTGCTTTGAAAGATAATGATAATGATATATATCTTATCTATCTATCTTATCTATATATCTTATATACTTATAAATCTTAATTTGCCATGCTCCCACTAATACTATCAAAATCGAAAGATCGATCCAAAAACTGATGAGAAACTGGAACTGGAAACTGCTATAATTCCGCATAATTCAACTAAGTTGGTTGAAAATCAGGCGACTATTTATCGTACACTGCCCATAAAACGATACACCCGTTATTCAGGGGAATAAAGGTTTAATAACCTTATGTTATGTTAATTAACAGAGCAATAACATTAATGTGCACATTTCAACATAATGTAAACAGCGCCTTGTGTATGTTTTGTGTATATCTTCAAATTTTTTAAGTTTTTCAACATTTTTTATTGCGGGTCGTTTTTGTAGTGAGCCGAAACAAGTTTCAAACAAAATCATTTACTAAAAAAACCTTAAATCTGAATTTTATGAGCATCAGTCATTGGTAAATTTTCCAAGTCTGAAATAAACTTGATCTGCATACCGTATACACCTACCATCATGCAAAAGTTTGTGGCTCTATATCTTATAGTCTCTGAGATCGAGGCGTTCATACAGAAAAACGGACGGACATGGCTATATCGACACTCGGCTGTTCATGCTAATCAAGAATATGGGGTCGGAAATGTAGTCTTCTCCCTGTTACATACATTCGCACAACTTAATGATCACCTCTTTACATTTTTAATGGCAACTGTATAAAAATTGCAACTGTACTGTTTCGATTCCACGTGTTTCTTCCTTTTACCAGCACTGATTCCATTTTCAGCTTTGTTTCTTTTAAAAATTGAAGCGTTGATTTTGTTGCAATATAAAACTGAAATGGATGTTGTAAGGGCACTCGTTATATTTCCAGTTGGCCCAACTTTCTCTCAATATAGTACGAACAGCTGTTTTTGCAATCGATCTACAGTAAATTCCGATTTCAAACGGGTACTCTGAATCATATTACAGTAATCTATGACTCTGTATAAATGGATTATTGCATCAGCAATACAAATCGAATCCAAAATCGTCAACAAATTCTCAATTCTCATCAGTTATTCGATTCATAAAACAAAACAGAATGTGTTTTTGTTGTTGTTTTTCTTGTTTTTTTTTTATGATATTTTTCATAAACAAACCAATAAAGGAGGAAAACTGCAACGTCAGCAGCAGGCTAAAAACCCGCGCGATTCTGTTGTCAATTTTGTTGTTCTTGCAATTTCACTATATATTATATAGTGGGATATTCTAGTATTTCTTTTGAATGCTGTAAACAAGTTTATTTTTACACTTTGTGCAAAAAAAAAATAAATTTCAAATCAAAAACAAAGCGCCAGACAATTTCATAACAAAAATTTGCATAAAAAGACAGAGAGAGAAAGAAAGAGAGAGCGAAAATAACAAAAACCAAGCCGCTTGCCTCTGCCGAGAAGTAAACAACAAAAGTGACGTCAAAAACAAACGAGTGGGCCGCCGCTGCGAGAGTGAAAGAGAGAGCAAAAATAAATTTATTTATTTACTGACTGTACCCACAAGCTTTGTTAGCCCCCCACAAGCGTCGCCCCACCCCCTCTCCCCCACTCCCCTTAAAAAACTAAACAAGAACCCAAAGCCAAATGGAAAAGTGGAAGTGAAAGAAGCAACAGACACTCACAAGTTTTCTGCTGTGTGTGTGTGTGTGTGTGTGGGTGAGAGCAGCCGCAGCGCGCCTGCACAGCTGTACAAATCAAAACAAAGAGAGTGAGCTTTCGTGTTTTTGGTGTTTTTGTGACGAAGCTTTGGAAACTTTTTATCAATCGGTCAAGAACGTTGAACGAGCACAGACCCAAAAAAGGGGAAAAAAAGAAAAGAAAACAAAAGTGCAAAATAAACTAAATTAATTAGACAACAGTTGAAACCAACACGATACATAATGTATATCCATGTTAATTTAACCACAAACTAGTTTTCAAATTCAGTCAAACAACACAACTGATTTGCATAAATAAATAAACCAACCACCAACCGACCGACCAACCAAACATCAATGCTGTGCGTTGGAATTTGCCCACAAAAACAAAAAATCTTATTAGAAACGGACACCGCCCGCCCCCTCCCCGACCACACACACACCCTCTCAGCCCATCGAGTCAGCAAAAAGTCTCATTCCATTTCGTTCGTTCGGTTTGTTTGCTCTCGCGAGCGAGCGAACTAGCTCGCCTCGCCGCCGCCGTCCGTATTCCGATCAGTTGTTCGCCACAAGCTCAGCTGCTCGGTTGAAAGCAGCCATTCAACATTATTTTGTTTAAACAAAATTGACAACAAATAAATTTACCACCACCCCAAACCAAACCAAACCAACAACCAACCAACGCGCGTCTATAATCAAATTGTTGTAAATTTTTGCTTAAAAAATAGTTTTCTGTTGAAACTTTTTCTGTTTCTATCAGTGTGTCGGGCTGATAAGATGTGTTTGCCATTTGGCCATTCATTATAAATAAATTTTCTGTTTTAATCGGCACATGTGTGTGACCCAGTTAAATCAAAACAACAATAACAACAACAATAGCAAATATGCTCTATAATTTTACATATATTTGTGCGTGATTCTGCATATTAATTAATAAATCTTACAAAACTAAGATAATACATTTACAATTAACCTAAACAAATTTGTGCATGGAAAGAAAAAGTGTTTACGGAAGTCGCATATAGACCACATCTTTAACATCTTTAACCAATTAATTGATATTTACTGTTGTTTATACCATAAATACATCAAAAATATTCAGGTTGGTACTTTACGTTCTTTTCTTCTTTCAACAAAAAAGATTTCAAGATATCAAGAGAGATATTTTTTTAGTACAGTAATAAAATTAACTGGAATTAAGGCTGGAAGAACAATTTCAATATAAAGAAAAAGTTTGGAAACATATCTGATCTTGTCTACACAGAAAAAAATTACCAAATCGGGCTTTATCTGCCAAAATTTCAATTCCAATATCAAGTTTCAGGCTATAATATAACAATTTTCATATCAAAAGTGTGGTATTTCTAAATAAATGTTTAGGATTTCAAATGCTGAATGCTACGTATAGAAAATCTACACGAAACATGTTGTTGATCCATTAGCTTATCGTCGCTTGTCACTCCCCTTTATTACTTTGATTTGCGGTAATGCCGCGCGAGTGCTTGGTAATCGTGTGGGCTGAGATGCCGGCATTTGTGTTTAAAATGCAGAGAGAAGGTATGTGAGTTATGAGTTCGAACCCCAGACAAGGTGAGTAAAAAAAAAACAAGAAAGAAAGTCGGTCAAGCCCGACTATAACATACTCTGTACCAAGAAAATTTGTCTTTTGAGCATAACTCGAAAACCGTTCATCCGATCTTCTTCATTTCTTTGGCGGATCGATAAGTTATCCTAATAACTAAATATGTCCAGAAGGAACAAGCCATCTATCTTCAAAACTGTGGGAGATATGACGTTTTTTCCATATTGCGGGGGCGGGAATGGGCGTGGCCAAAATTAAAAATAAACTTGATCTGCCTGCAGACATAAGAAGCATATGTCCCATACAAGTCAAACCTCTATCTCTTACCATCTCTGAGATCTGTGCGTTCATACGGACAGACAGACGGACGGACAGACGGACATGGCTATATCGACTCTGCTGTTGATGCTGATGAAGAATATATGTATATACTTTATGATATCGGAGATGCTTCCTTCTGCCTGTTACATACATTTGCACGACTTTAGTATACCCTTTTTACTCTACGAGTAACGGGTATAAAAAGGATTACCTATAATCCTGAAAACCCTGAGTACGTATGTACCATACCAATATTGAATCTTTGACATCAGTCACTGGTGCACCTTCGCAACACTTTTAAAACTTTTCTAACTTTTCATGTGTAGCAAATTTTTCGGTGCGGTGGTTGGGTACAGTTCATAGGTGCTCATTTCATGTTACTTTTTCTTTGAGAAAATTCTTTAATGTTGAGAAGAGTAATATTACAAACCAAATGATGATAAAGGATGATGATATCTTTGGATAGCTTATATTAATTTGACAAATTTTCTAATTGTTAATTGCCAACTCATCCCGCTAGAGTATATATCAAAGCCATACAAAAATTCACTTTGAGTACAATTTATCTAATCACACTTCCTATATACAATCTGGCAAAACAAGAATATTCGATTAAATCAACGTGTTTAGATAAATATATACTCACATCTATATATATTTATAAACATTTCAACTGCTTGACCTTAAAATAGTGTACCGAGATGAAAATGATGATGTTCCAATAATTGGAATTGCATCATTTTCTCAACTCTCAATTGTTCAGTTATCGCCTCATTTTTGTATAGTTTAAAGTGCGAGTCTCTGGACAATTGATTTGTTTAACAAATTTCGCACTCTCTCCCTCTCTCTCTCTATAATAATATTTCGATATATTCTATATACGGTCAATGCATTTGGATGCTTTGGCCTTCAACTTTCTTTGTTGCCTGTGTTTGAAAGCAAGAAGGCTGTGCGGATGCCCCATTAAGCAAACTTGTTTGCTTTTCTTGTGAAATTTCTGAATATTATATATATATATCTATATCATTTAATATATACCCTGTGTGTGTTTGTTCTCAAGTGAATCATGTGTGATACAATTTGAAACATAGTTCCATCTGTGTATATTTTGGGCAGGTTTATCTCTAGCTTTTTCTGATAAGATAAGTCTCTCTCTGTGTTGTTGTTTGCTGTCTGTGGCCTGACAAAATTTGCAAAGTGCCTGTGTGACCCATTGAGCGTGTTTGGGTCTTTATCAGCTCTCATTGTCGCTTCTAATGGCACGCGGCTGGAGGCTGATAAGCATTTAGGAGGAGGCGGCCGTAAGGCGACAGCGACAGCTGATATAGACGCGCCTGGTCTCTACTCACGTGTTCGAAGCCCCTCTTTTTTATATAAAAGCTTTTAATATATATATTTGTTGTCTGTCTGCCTTCACATACATAATGCAGTCACGATTTCTATTCAAGTTTCGATTTGTTCCATTTGTTTAACATTTCAGCTGACTTGTGCTAATTTTTGTTGCTTGCGCTCAGATATGTATATGTGTATGGGTATAAATGTTGCTAAATCAATATAAATTGATTTTAATTATTTATCTATTAGCGAAACCAGCGGTTCTTTTTGTGTTGATTGAGACCGAATAAAAATGGGGGTAAGGTACGAGTACGAGTACTATGTACAAAGATTGTTCCAATTCATGAAAATGCCAGAGACAGAATCGGTTTCTAATCTAAAAGTTGTGCAAAAAAAAAAAAAACTTCTAACTGGTGGATGAAATTGATCAATAAGACTTGATACCAGCACTTAAAGTGGGTGAGGTTGGGTAGCAATGGCATTTCCGACCTTATATAGTATATATATTCTTGATCAGCATCAACAGCCGAGTCGGATCTTAGAGATGGTAAGAGATAGAGCTTCTATATGGCACATATGCTTTTTATACCCTTGCAAAGGGTATTATAATTTTGCCCAGAAGTTTGCAGCGCATAGAAATATTCATTTCCAACCCCATAAACCATATATATTCTTGATCAGGGTGACGAGCTGAGTCGATTGAGCTTTGTCCGTCCGTCTGTCTTAGATTTGAAGCTATCGAGCTGAAATTTAGCACAGAGTCTTCTTTTTTGCTGCATGCTACTAATATATCGAAACCGACCGGATCGGATGACTATATCTCATAGAAACAATCGGTCGAAAAACTAGTTTTAGTATGAAAAACTTGTTTCTTTTCAATGAAAACGTCTCCAAACTTTGTATTCATAGGTTTTCTATGCTTTTTCCGAATTCTGCCAAGTTTGATGAAAATCGGACAACTATATGGCATAGCTGCCATACAAAAGATAGGTCTTAACAACAGTCTTAGTTGGAAAATCTTTTTTGTTTTAAATGGTAAAATCCTGCAACTTTGTATTTATTTGTTTCACATGCTTTCACTCAATTCTACAAATTTTTGGCCAAATCGGATGACTATATCATATAGCTCTCATAAGAACGATCGGTCGGAAAATCAGTCTAATGTGGGAAAAAGATTATTTTTGAAAATATTTAAGCGGGTATAAAAACTTCCACACAGACGAAGCTAGCTTAGCTTTTCTCGTTTTACTTGCAGTTGGACTAAGTTAATTTTAAAGTTTTGCCACGCCCCCGCGATTTCGAAAAAACCTCATATCTCCCACAGTTTTAAAAATAGAAGGTTCGTACCTTCTGTACATATTTAGTAATCAGTATTATTTCTAGATCCGCCAAAGGAATGGTAAAGATCGTATGAACGATAGTCGAGCTATAGGGCAAACAATCATTTATGCTGGACACCTAAACACTTTGGTTGGTAAACACAAACCTTGGGGAGGTATAGAGTATATTATAGTCCAGCTTGACCGACTTTCTTACTTGGTTTTTCATCCGATTGACTTGAAACTGGGTTTTGAAAGCCAAGCAAGCGAAATAATTGGACACGTTTGTTCACGATTTCGACAAGATGGAAAACTCTTCATGCAAAATTCTATTTTTCCTCTTGTTGATAGGTGATTGGGTTTGAAAATATACGGAAATTTCAGCAGGCTAAAACTATTTGTCATACAATTAACTTAAAAATGGTTTGGTAAGAATAGTACTGGAAATCATTGCTTTAGTTACTTTCTGATGCTGAAAAAACCGACGCTAAGGTCTGCAAAACAGTGTTGCAAATTGCTGGGAAATAAGTACTGTTTTGTTTTAGTGGTTCGAACAGCTTTTAAGCCTCCGGTTCAGTTGCTTACATTGGACTCAAAGTGAGAACATTCGGTGTCAAAAACTAATCATGACCGGATTTTCTCACTTCGAGAGAGCAAAAAATTTGGTTGAAATGTTCAGTTTTTGGAGAACATTTTAAACTCAAAAAAAAATTTGAGGTCCAGGGCCCAAGATTCAGTCCCCGACCAGAGGTAAAGAGATCCAGAGGTCCAAGGTCCAGATCCAATTCCAGGTCTAATTCCAAGTCCAATTTCTGGTCCAATTCTATGTCTAGGTCCGATTCCAGCTCCAAGTCTGCGGAGACCTCCGCCTTGTACAACACCCCACCTGCCTCAGTTAATTAAATTAAGAAAGAAAAATTGTTCGGACTCACTGGGAGTAGAGCCCAAGACGCCCCGCGCACAACGACGCGACGGCGGACGTGTTAGCTCGTTAGGATATTGCCCACTTATGCAGCAGCACGTCTGAATGGCTACTTATTCTTTTCGGAATTGTGCTCATTTCAAGAACATTCGGAACATTTGCTCTCTCAAATTTGAGAAAACATTCTGTGCTTCTTTTGAGTTGAAAAAATCTTATTTCTGAGCACGGTATTTCCCTCTGTGTGGTTTTTGAAGCTAACTGAACTGCGGTTTCGGTTCAGTTCAGTGGTTCAGTTCGAATTCTTTTTATATATTTTATTAACCAACGTTTATCATCTCGAATATTATAACTTCTAAAGTGAATATGTGACTCTTCGCACACTTTCGAATTCCTGAAATCAGGTAAATCCTTGCTTACAATAGCAAAATGTCTTAGATAAATGAGAATATCCTGCCATAAGGCAAAGTCTATTGTCTGATGAAAGGGTATATTAAGAAGTTTGTGCACAATTTCGGGAGTTGTAAGGGATCACAAGTTTTGAAATGGTGACAAGTTAGCCTTAGATGCTACATCCACTCGTTATTGCTAATTATCAATTCGGTCTATAGAGGTATTCCTTTTAGAGAGTCCAGCGAATCGTAGAATCATCTTGAGAAACTTTTTTAAGGCAACGAAAATCCAAAAATTTGCAAAAATTCCTTAAAAACAAGAAAGAAAGTCGGTCAAGCCCGACTATAACATACTCTGTGCCAAGAAAATTATACGCTCAGCATAAATGTTGATGCTGCAGTAGCAGAGAACAGTCTTTTGATCATAACTGGAAAACTGTTCATCCGATCTTCTCCATTCCCTTGGCGGATCGATAAGTTATTCTGCTAACTAAATATGTCCAGAAGGAACAAGCCATCTATCTTCAAAACCGTGGGAGATATGACGTTTTTTCAAAATTGCGGGTGCGGAAGGGGGCGTGGGCAAAATTGAAAATAAACTTGATCTGCCTGTTACATGTCAAACCTCTATCTCTTGCCATCTCTGAGATCTGTGCGTTCATACGGACAGACAGACGGACAGACGGACATGACTCGGCTGTTGATGCTGATCAAGAATATATATACTTTATAGGGTCGGAGATGCTTCCTTCTGGATGTTACATGCTTTTGCAGAAACTTATAATACTCTATGTACCTACGGTACAGAGTATAAATACGCCTTTAAACTGCTTGGTGAACTAAATCGAATCGAACCGTTTTGTTTAGTGGATTTGTGTTCGGTTCAGTAGTTTCAGCAAGACGCCGGGTCGGTTCATTATAGGAATTAACGGTTCGATTACGGCTGCTTGGTATAGTTTGGTGAAGAAACCCGGAAAATTCTTGTGTATAATCCTACTATTTTTCAACCGATTGACTTAAAACCAGGGCTGCAAACCCAAAAAATTTCGTGGATCTCCGGCTCGCGGGTTCGAACCAAAATTTACCAATGGTTCAGGTTCAGAATTTGGAGGTTCAAGGTTTTTGGGACAAGGTTTTGGTTCGAACCTTAGTTCAGCAAAGCTTTATACACGTTTATATAGTAAGCGACCTAAAACCGACATAATCCGTTAGGGAATTGTTTCGATTTTGGGTTGGGATGGGATTTCACAATACTTTATATAAATAGAAACACTTTTATACAGCTCATGACCATCAAAGCAATGACAAAGTGTTTCTACTTATATCAAGTATTGTGACGAAATAAAAACTTCGAAGTTCTGGATACAGCCCTTAAAGACAGAAGAAGTCACTGGAAAATAGTTCAAATCTATAATGTTTGTTGAACCGAACCGAAATTTTGGGTTCGGATTTTGGGTTTAAAAACTAAAGAGGTTCGGTTCACAGTAATCTGGAAGTCGGAATTCCGGGTTCGAACCGGTTCGGTTCATAACCGGTTTGCAGCTCTGCTTAAAACCCGAGAGAAGTAGACATAATTTGTTAACAGTGGGAAACTGTGGGAAAACTCCCAGAAAATACTTTATAAAAAGGACAGTTTTTCGCATGATTGACTTAAACCTTGCTTTGTAAGAATAGTAAGTCAAATAATTGGAGATGTCAATTTCCAATTTTAGAAAAACTGCCCCCAGGATGTGAAAATTCCTGGAAAATCAATTATAGAAAAAACTATTACTACGCAGAAAAAAAAAATCCAAAAAAGTATCCATTTGGGAGGGATATGTCTGAAATATCCTTTTAATCATCCAACGGAGCTGAAAAATCATTCCAAGGATCATCATTTTTCATATCCTTTGGATGATTTTTAGCTCCGTTGGATGATTAAAAGGATATTTCAGACATATCCTTCCCAAATGGATACCGGAAGTCATCCTTTTTTTTCTCAGTGTAGTCCGATTGACTTTAAACTCAGTTTAGCACGAAAATAGAAGACAAAACTTGTGTTGTGTTGAAAATCTACACATCTAAAACTGACTTCCAAATTTTGGAAAATCTACAAACAAAAATGTGACCGAAACCATTAATCAACAAATACTCAAAAAAAAGAGATGTTGTTCTTAGACTTAAGCAAAATTCGGTTAATAGTTGTCATGTTCTTTCAAAATATTTAAACATAAATCATTACAGTTCATGATCTTGCGCAGCTTTGCTCTAGTTGTTGACCCGACACATTTCTAATTTATGACACCAGTCGACCAATTAAAATATCAAAACATTTCCGATCAAATGAAACGTACCACAACCCACAAACAAACAACAATACTGAAAGCCATAAACATTCCAAGATTTATTTATGTATCGAAAATGCCAGCTCAAAACTTGAGCACACTTCCTGTCGCGTCAACAAACATTAACTTCTTCTGATATTGGAGAGTGTTAGCCGCCGAAGCTCAGCGAAATTCAAGACACACAAAAACTTAAATTGAAATTGATTTCAATTTGTGTTGGAGCCGTTGAGTTCAGTGTCAGTGCGAAAATTCAAGGTTGAAAACTGTTGACTTGGAATAAGCATAAAGAGACCCAAATGTGTGTGAGAAAAAACAAAAAACGCAGTCGAGTAGAATGCCTAAAACCTAGCCATATGTTGGGTAAATACCGATAGGCGCCCCCCCCGCCACCCAACCGAATCCCTCCTCTCTGTCACCCTATCTCTGGTATGTATCAGGGCTAGTTTTTTTTTTTTTCTTTTTTTTCTACACAAATGACAGCGTCGAGTCTTAGCACGCCTCGTTTGTCTAGGCGCCACAGACGAAGACTTTGGGTTACCAGCTGCTGGATTAACCACTAAATTGAGTTAATTGGTTTACTTAGGGGGTGGGGGGATGCCGCATTCGATTTGGGCATATGGTTTGTGCCCTGGAGTATTGTATACAAAGCTATAAATGACTCAACAAGTGAGAGAACGATAAGCGAGCTTAGAAATAATCATTTTGGACTTAGGAATAATAAATTGGGACACAATTCGAATGGTTTCAGATAAGCATTTGAAAGAATTTTATTTAAATTAAAACGCTCACTTCTTATAATACAATTAAGATCGATTATGAAGCAACTTCCCCTAAAAGGAGATTTGTGCAATTCTTTGCACTGCTAAAACTACTTTCGATAGCCCATTTCTTTCTTCATGATGTCGACTATTGGCCTTAATATTAACCATGTTTTGGTTTAGTAAAACGATAGCTTCGAAAACCGAATATTATGCCTTAAAGCAGCGGTGGGCAAGACCTTGTATTCATTGTTTCTAGAGATATTTTACCCAGTCGAGACTTTGCAGAATGTGGCTTCCAAGAGAATGCCATTATTCATACTTCTCTTTACTAGAAAAAGTCACTACATATTTATTTTTGTATGATAGATGTTAAAAAATCTGTATGAAATCGTCGCTACATTCATTTTTCATGTGCTTAGAAGGCCAAAAGTCACTTTAACATGAAACCGTTCCTTCCCTGGGTTGTGCTTTGGGCCTGGGTAACCAACAAGAAAGAGCGTTGAAAGCCACCACACAAGACCATGCTAAAATAAGTTCCTTATCAGAAGCGTATGTAACTTTCCACGTCTTGGAACTACTGATTTAGAATAAAATAAGTTGAAAGAAGTGCAAATTTCATGGAGTCAGGTTGCCTGCTGACTCAGTCCATACTAAAAAGTGCAGTTTTTTCCTGTTGTTGTTGTTGGTCTGGTCCCAAATTTAGTTTACTTGCCCACCGCTGCTTTAAAGAATTGTTCAGTCTTCAACCCAGCCTTGTTTCGCTAAAAGGGGTTGTATTTTTGTTGTTGTTGCTGTTGGTCTGGACCCAAAATTTAATTTTCATGCCCACCGCTGCTTTAAAGTATCGATTAGTCTTTAACCCAGCCTTGCTTTCCCCATTTTTCTCCCGAATTACATACAGAAAAAGCGTACGGGCTTAAACCTCCTCACTAAGCTGCTCATTTTCCGACTCTGTGGATGAATTTTTCAAAATCAGGACAATATTTGTCTAATAACTACCCAAATTTAGCTTTCATATAACAGTTTTTTCTTTGATTCAGATTATAAAAAGGTTCACTGCAATCCATCCTCCTTATTATAAATTGTAAGGAAATAATCAATGGATCAAAATTTTCTGAGTATGCTTCAAAAACAGCGCAACTTCCCTTCAGCTCGGCTTAGACCGGAATCATACCTGAATCAGCCCCGAAATGTAAGGCCTGATCATGAATTCAGGCCTGCCCTTATATGAGTTTCAGCCATGAATTTAACATAGGCATGTCCTACTACGTCATGACCTCTGCTGATTTTAGGCATGATTTCAAGCCTGAACTCATGGGTGAGTTTCATGGGAAGTACTGAAACATGCCTGAATTCAGGCATGAAATTCAGCTATTCCTACTGTTCAGGCCTGAATCAGCCCTGACAAATTCAGTACTGAAACGTAGAACTGCAGGGTCTTTACTCAATCGTATCTTAATAAAAAAAACAACACACTCCCACGGTACATAAGATCTAGGCTCATGATAAAGGTTTAACAGAGTATCAATGTTTATCAATAGGTAAGTCATCGAAAGAGGCACAGGAATGACAGTAAATGAAGACCTTTTTAACAAGCTGTCGACCTCTTCAGATCCTCTTTTATTGTCACTTAGATACGTAAAATCACGAAGGGATTTGAAAGCAAATAGTACAGCAGGCAGGTCTGTTTAAGATCTGCTGTAACGCTACACCAAGCGAGCAATCGACGCCATCAATTTTCTGAACACTTGGCATCCCAGAGAGCTGCTGAGATGGCAGTAGAAGCAAAGCTCGGCGACAAATAGAAGATTCGAAAAACTAAAAAATTGGTTAATTTGCCAAAATTATATTTGAGCTTTGATTATTATGAAGATAAATTGGTAAATAGACGTTTGGTGTAAATCAAAGGATCCCAAAAATCACAAAACTTCCAAAATTCTTACCGTAGGTACATAGAGTATTATAAGTTTGTGCAAAAGTATGTATAGTATGTATGTATGTCCGTCTGCCAGTCTGTCCGTCTGTCTGTCCGTATGAACGCACAGATCTCAGAGATGGTAAGAGATAGAGGTTTGACATGTATGGGACATATGCTTCTTATGTCTGCAGGCAGATCAAGTTTATTTTCAATTTTGGCCACGCCCCCTCCCGCCCCCGCAATTTAGAAAAAACGTCATATCTCCCACAGTTTTGAAGATAGATGGCTTGTTCCTTCTGGACATATTCAGTTATTAGGATAACTTATCGATCCGCCAAAGGAATGAAGAAGATCGGATGAACGGTTTTCGAGATATGATCAAAAGTCAAATTTTCTTGGTACAGAGTATGTTATAGTCGGGCTTAAGCGACTTTCTTTCTTTTTATACTCTGTACCGTAGGTACATAGAGTATTATAAGTTTGTGCAAAAGTATGTAACAGGCAGAAGGAAGCATCTCCGACCCCATAAAGTATATATATTCTTGATCAGCATGAACAGCCGAGTCGATATAGCCATGTTCGTCTGTCTGTCCGTCTGTCCGTCCGTCTGTCTGTCCGTATGAACGCACAGATCTCAGAGATGGTAAGAGATAGAGGTTTGACATGTATGGGACATATGCTTCTTATGTCTGCAGGCAGATCAAGTTTATTTTCAATTTTGGCCACGCCCCCTCCCGCCCCCGCAATTTAGAAAAAACGTCATATCTCCCACAGTTTTGAAGATAGATGGCTTGTTCCTTCTGGACATATTCAGTTATTAGGATAACTTATCGATCCGCCAAAGGAATGAAGAAGATCGGATGAACGGTTTTCGAGTGTTCAAAAGACAAAATTTCTTGGTACAGAGTATGTTATAGTCGGGCTTGACCGACTTTCTTTCTTTTTTTCGATTATGAAGAAGATTGAATAGATGACAATGTTAGACGGGTAAATAAGAGGTGTAGATTGAATGACTTAAAAAATATAATCGCTAAAATTGCTCTATAGTTTAGATAATCTTATTATAAAGACACCAGGGTGCTACGGTTGGTAAAGTTCGAACTATATAACACAAGTCTTATCTGCGTTACTTATCCTCAACAAAGTGTTAGTTTCTCAGACTTCCGCAACGCGAACTACTGGCTTTGAGAAGCCACGGGTTAGTAGAGGTACTAGGACAGGCTTTTCGGAACAGCTCCGATGAGGTTTGTTTAAATTTGGTGAAATATTGTATAATTTTGTAATCAATTCGACATCTAAAAGCTATGAATAGTGATTCCCAGTTAGCCTTCTATTATATTACAGGTAACACAGGTCCCAAAAATCCGTCACTAAAGCTTTGTTGGTCTTCCAGAAGAATTACTAGAGTTCGGAGTAGACCCACACTCCTATCAACCGAACCAAGTCGTATGTCGTTTCTAAATTTTCTGAAAAATCCCTCAAAGTGATTTAGTTTTGTTTTTGAAATTTTGCGAAAATTTTCCACTTGCTAAAATTAACATAATTAAGTACGTAAACAAAACCAAAGAGCGAATCTCAAAAGTTGGTGAATGAAAACAGCTGATTTGACTAGAAGAAATTAAAATTGACATTCTATTTCCTCCCAAGTGAATTGACTGATCATCTGTCAAGAATGCTCAAGTATTATTTTAATATTACTAAATGCAAACCCTTCAATTATTTTAAGTATCTATTAACAATAGGCAAAGTTCGTTGATCGTGCCAAACACAAATCGTTTTTCTTTTCCACCGCCCCACTCCCTGCCCCCGGCCCCGGCCCCTGCCCGCGGCCCTAAACGACGCTCTAGAATTTACAATTTACGTCAGCTGTTTTGAATAATAGATGAAGGAGGAACAAAATAAAAACAAAACGAAAAATAGAACGCGACCGAGCTGGTTATATCATCAATAGCCAACCCACTTGCCATGCTATGCTACCACATTCCGGTATATTAATACGAAAAACCATAAAATAGAAACATCAGCCAATCCTCCTGCCCCCCCACAACATCACCCAAAAACGAGGGCACTAAAAATAAGTCGGTAGGTGGAACTTGCACTTGGGTTTTCGGGGCTACCTCAACATAAATTTCTCCTTAGCTGTGGGGTGGGGTGGGGTTGGGTGGCATGGGGTGAGGGACAAAGACCTAAAGCAGAAATGACTTGCATAAAAAAAAACCAAATGGCAAACAAAGGAAAGAGAAATACGATTGGCATGCACTCGCGAAACATGTGACAGCGATCACAAAGAGGGGGGAAATTATAGAGCAGCTTCTACCTAGCCCCATCCCCAGGCATTGACCACTGCCACTGACCCATTGATAATGCGGAACGGAAGTTGTGGGTAACGATTTCTGTTTTGACTTTAGTCTCTGTGTGAATTTTCTCGCTCTCTCTGTTTTTCATCGCCTCTCTGTCACAAATGTGATACTGATAAGACCCGTAATGGGATTTACGCAACTTGATTCTGAAATACATATGAGAAGTTGACATTACGGAGAATTGAACAAGTTCAGTGTATGAATATAAAGGCTTAAATAAACATTAACAGTGAAATGATGACTCATCATAAGCCTCTTAATGGAATACACTAGGTATATAGTGGAAAAAGTTGATATGGGTATGACTTCGACTCAAGTTAAGAATGAAAGTATTGTTTACCAGAAGAATGGAATGGAATGGATTTTATTTTGATTAACCTTTACCAAAAAGTATAATCAGTATTATTTTTTGGATCTGCCATAGAATTGGTAAAGATGAAGTGCACGTTAGTCAAGTAAAGAGCAAAAGAAAGTTCGCTTCTTTATATATCATTTAGCCCAAGACTTCAACTTGATTTACACAGTGAAGCAAACTTAAGGGGGTATACTAGTCTAGAAATGCAAATTTTGGGAGCTATTTTTGAAAATTCTAGACTAGAATACCCCCTTAATAAAGCTATTGAAAAGGCATTCGTTCGTCTATCCTACAAGCAAGAGCTTTTCGAAAAAATTCATGGCCTGCTTCATCTTGTAAAACCCGTCTTAAACTGGACTTACACTGTGGAGCAAACTTCATAAAGTTCTAGAAAAATCTTTCTTTTGTATGAAAAAGGTATAGAGGGGCAAGCGACACCACTACACCTCTCTCCTACAAGCAAGAGCTTTTTGAAAAGCTTCATAAAGCTTACTTAATCGTGTAAAACCCGTCTTAGAATAGCATATAAGCCTAGAGATCTAAGATTCTTCATAGACCTTAGGTTAAGAGAAATATATACGAAAATGTAGGAAATTTGAAAACAAATTTTTCCCCCGAAAAAGAGGTAAAATTCCCGTAAAAGTTTGTAAAGGAACATTTTTTTTAAAATTATAGAACACAATCGATTTATAAGCAAATTCTGACTTATTTTGGAGAAAAATAACTAGGAAATCAGTTATAGGATTCCTTTTAACTTCGTTCCATTGACTTCCAATCCGATTGTGCCGCTTTCACATCTTCACTAGTAGCTATGATGACAGGTATACCCAAAATTATGTCCAATTATGTCCAACTCCCAGAAACTGTCAGAGAACAGCAAGCACTTTTGAAAGAATACCGTTGAGTCTGGTCTCATAGTTTCATTTTTAATGGAAGAGGAGTGTGTGTGTGTGAAATCTACCAAGCGGAGAGTGCCATCGATTTTTGCACTTATGTTGCTTTGGAATTCCCAAGCAGTTATGGCTTATGGAGACGACTGTTGGACTGACAGGCAAAATCTGATGCTGCTTTGTAGTGTTGTGTGTTTCTCGAGCCGGCTAAAACTTGCCACATAGTTTGACATACATAGTTAAAACAAAAAAGATAAAACAATTGATTGCTTAATAGTTGTTTGATTGGAATATGGGCGTCCTTACTTTTGTATCTGAATGAATCAAGAATGAACCTTATTACTCTTGAAACTGATGTGCCCTGGATACAAGAACGAACTTTCTTGGTTTTGGGAGAATGCTCTTGATTCAAAAATGAGCAATGGTTCTTGTAGCCCTTGATCCCAGAATTTTAATATATATACATATGTTTCGTACTTGGTCTAAGTATTGAAGCTTTTGGATTAAGAATACCAAGATCAGAAATCCGTACCTAGGTCAAGAGTTTGTATTCATCATAAACTTCAGACACTAGAAATTCTTGTTCCTCTTATGAAATTCTAAATTTCCGAGTTATGTGCTTGTGAAATGAGCATATATCGATATCAAAAATACTCTCGCACTTGGATTGAGAAAATCCGGAAGTGACCGACTTCAGACATGATTTGAGATGGACTTTGGTACGGATAACTTGGTTATACTTTGTTGGTAAAGCTCTCTTGGTATCAATGATTCAGAGAAAGATTGTAGCCAGCAGTTGTTGCAATACAGAACCTTGACTCAAGTATCGAAATAGTCTTAACGATGTCACAGAGTTACCACACAAAGCATTTAGTGTCACGCGATGGGCACTTACTTTTACACTTACTTTTCGACCAATTAATAGGCTGAGAATAGAATGAGAATTGACGAGTTTATTATTACCAATGGTTGTACAAACTTAGCTACAAGCGGAAAGTAAAAGACGTCTTATTATTTTAAAAGCATATTCAATTTCGACACATGTTGTTGTATATTTACATATATCTTTCCTTGTGTGACATGTGCCCCCATACACTCATGTTTCACAATCGTGCAAATATGCCCTAAAGAACGCTCTACACGCGTAGAGCAATCAACAAGCGCATGAAATTCACACACACTCAAGCGAAGGCGTGCACACACACACACGGCCCGAGAATATCTAGTATAAATTCTGGCGAAATGTAAAAGCTTCCTCCCTTCCCACTGTAAAACAACAAACCAAACACCACACAAAAACCAGTCAGTCAGGCAAAGCTATAAAAAAAGCTCACATTATTATATACCATATATACAAAATGTATAAGTATATATAGTATAAACTTCTATAGTCTACGAAAATGGCGACAAAAGCAAACAGACAGAAAACATATGTTACACTAGCGCATAGAGCGAGAAAGAGAGGGAGCAGAGGAAAGAGCAGGCGCCCACGCTCTCGAAAGCTTTTTACAAGCATGGCGTTTTTGTTTACAACTCTTTAAGTGTGTGTGAGAGAGAGAGGGTGTAAAACACAAGCAACTTGGCGATAAATAATAAATTCAAAACAAAATATAAAAAATAAACAGTTTTGACCTTGAGTTTTGGTTGTTGTTTTCTCTTCTTTTTTTTGGGCTGGATTTGTTGATAACTGTTTTCCCTTTGTTGCATTCGTTTATAATTTGTTATTATTCCAGGTATTCATAATTTCATTGTGTGTTGAAATTGTATAGTCCGTGCGCGGGGCTGTAAATAGAACTGCAAATTTATCATCATTTTTTCTTTATATTAAGCATACGCCAGGTGGACCGCGCCTTTAATGCTGCTGCACGTGTCATATTTGTTATCAAAAAAATTCGAAATCAGATTTTGTTCGTCGCACAAACATTTGGCATTCATTGGCTTCCCCCTTTCAAAATTAGAATGTTTGCTTGTCTTGAAATTCCACTTAAGTTTTTTGTGTGCTTCTCTCTCTGTAATAAATTCTATTTTTTATGTTCTTTGTACATATGTATGTGTATGAATATGTACATAAGCTCCCCCCACAGCCCGTTTGTTCGTGTTTGGTTCCTATATTTCAGTGTTTTGTTTGGCCTTCAAAGCGTTCAGCTACCTTTGACGAATATTAAACAATTTAAAAAGGAAATAGCAATAATGTAAAGAAGCTCGAGAAACAAGCATATCACTTAGCTTAAGTAGAATTTGTTTTTACTTTGTGTGTTGCCATTTCTGTCGTGACTTTTGGTTGAGTTGGTACCCAACCCCCCTCCCTTTGTTCTTGGTGTTTTGACCTTCAAGATTGAGCATTACAAAGTTCGTTGTAAAACGAGTGTTATCAGCAAATGTTGACTTATCGACGGGATGAATGAAAGATAAGCTCAAGTTTGAAGATAATCTGATGGGGGGTGGAGATTCAAGGGAATTAAAATTTTCTTGAGTGACAAAAAGTCTTTGAACTTGTATTTTTCTACACGAATTCTTAAATATTTTAGAAAATTAAAAGTTGATATCGATTTATCGATAGTTATTTTCGATATTGTTTTAAGAAATCGATATTTTCAATTAAATATTTAGTTTTTTTTTAAGGAACTTAAGGAGTAATTTGGCTGTCCACATATAGTTTTACAACTAATATGGTCACACTGAGAATACCAAATCAATCTCAAATCCAGATTTATCTATAGTTTTTTTCGATATTGTTCTAAGAAATCGATATTATCAAATTAGCGATATTTTCAATTAAATATTTAGTTTTCTTTTAAGGAACTTAAGGAGTTATTTGGCTGTCTACATATAGTTTGACAACTAATATGGTCACACTGAGAATACCAAATCAATCACAAATCCAGATTTATCTATAGTTTTTTTCGATATTGTTTTAAGAAATCGATATTATCAAATTATCGATATTTTCAATTCAATATTTAGTTCTTTTGAGGAACTAAAGGAGTTATTTGGCTGTCTACATATAGTTGTACAACTAATATGGTCACACTGAGTATAACAAATCAATCTCAAATCCAGATTTATCGATAGTTTTTTCGATATTATTTTAAGAAATCGAAATTATCAAATTATCGATATTTTCTATTAAATATTTAGTTCCTTTGAGGAACTTAAGAAGTTATTTGGCTGTCTACATATAGCTTTACAACTAATATGGTCACACTGAGAATACCAAATCAATCACAAATCCAGATTTATCGATAGTTTTTTTTCGATATTGTTTTAAGAAATCGATATTATCAAATTATCGATATTTTCAATTAAATATTTAGTTCTTTTGAGGAACTTAAGAAGTTATTTGGCTGTCTACATATAGCTTTACAACTAATATGGTCACACTGAGAATACCAAATCAATCACAAATCCAGATTTATCTATAGTTTTTTTCGATATTGTTTTAAGAAATCGATATTATCAAATTATCGATATTTTCTATTAAATATTTAGTTCTTTTGAGGAACTTAAGAAGTTATTTGGCTGTCTACATATAGCTTTACAACTAATATGGTCACACTGAGAATACCAAATCAATCACAAATCCAGATTTATCTATAGTTTTTTTCGATATTGTTTTAAGAAATCGATATTATCAAATTATCGATATTTTCTATTAAATATTTAGTTCTTTTGAGGAACTTAAGAAGTTATTTGGCTGTCTACATATAGCTTTACAACTAATATGGTCACACTGAGAATACCAAATCAATCACAAATCCAGATTTATCTATAGTTTTTTTCGATATTGTTTTAAGAAAATCGATATTATCAAATTATCGATATTTTCAATTAAATATTTAGTTCTTTTGAGGAACTTAAGAAGTTATTTGGCTGTCTACATATAGTTTGACAACTAATATGGTCACACTGAGAATACCAAATCAATCACAAATCCAGATTTATCTATAGTTTTTTTCGATATTGTTTTAAGAAATCGATATTATCAAATTATCGATATTTTCTATTAAATATTTAGTTCTTTTGAGGAACTTAAGAAGTTATTTGGCTGTCTACATATAGCTTTACAACTAATATGGTCACACTGAGAATACCAAATCAATCACAAATCCAGATTTATCGATAGTTTTTTTTCGATATTGTTTTAAGAAATCGATATTATCAAATTATCGATATTTTCAATTAAATATTTAGTTCTTTTGAGGAACTTAAGAAGTTATTTGGCTGTCTACATATAGTTTTACAGCTAATATGGTCACACTGAGAATACCAAATCAATCACAAATCCAGTTTAAATAAATTTTTTTCTAAAATAAAAAAGATTAAAATATTGAACTGAGATTAGAATTCCTAAAACACAGTATTCAACATCTCTCAACTTATCAATCCTCCTGCAGCTAAAAAGTCGTAAACTATGCATTCTTGGGGAAACACGACATAAATCGAGAACGTTTTATAGGATTCTAGTAATTAATCAAACCAACCAATCAATTTTGAAGCCTCAGCAATGCACAATCTTTTTTTCAGTATGTGTCTTTTCGCTGAAGTGTAAACAAACTGGTGTTTGTTTGCTCTGAAAACGTCCACTCTTGTGCCATCCATTTGCAGGAAAATTTAAATTGGATTTTGAATTTTATTTGCAAAAATAGACGTTACAGAATTGGTGATTTTAATACCGATAACAAAGATCGAAAAGAATAGCTAGAAATCTTGTAGAATGTCAAATTGCAGGCTATATTAGATGCCAAACAAAAGCAAGCAAGTCATATCTGAAAAGAATCAAAAAGGTGGGATACACGGGCCACCAAAATCGACGGTAAATCCGAATTTTCAAGGGCTTGGTGTACTATGAGCTGCTACAACCACGTAAAACCATCACAGGATAACTCTACCGAACTCAATTGATGCGATTTAGTAGAGTATTAATGCAAAATCAGAATACGAGCAAAGGCACTTCAAGGTTATTTTGCAACATGACAGCTACCCTAACCGCTGTATAGCCCAGACAGTCGATTTCAACGATGACACATGCTTTTTAACTCTTCTTTGAAGAACTTCAACATTGAATCGATTCGTAGATGCGAAAAATCCCAGATAGATGGAAAAAAGTAGGTGTCCAAACTTAAAAACACAAAAACTTAAAACTTGTTTGAACAAGTAAAAGATTCCGTCCTCCTTCTCAGTTGGGATTGAGCAATCGGTTACAGCTGTTCAAACAATTCTGTGATTTGTTATACGTGAACTAGTATCCTTGGGTATAGTTCTTATCTTCTATATACAGTTATTACATTCGATTGTATAATACGAATTGCAGAATTATCGAAACATTATTTGTAGCGAAATTTTATGTTATCGAAATGGCGGACTAACTGAAGTCTCTCTAAGATGTCTGACCCTGTTTCCCAATATCCTACTCAGATATCAGACCCAATCAAAACAAATGCAGCTGTTATCTAGCCAAACCCGGAACTACTTAAAGCTTAATGCTTTTTCCCCCACCTACCAAGTAATTAACTATTAAGCTAATGTGCAATCAACTAGTTGGAAAATATGATTGATGGAATGGATAGCTACAAAAAAAGAACAGTTTCTTTCAATTCTCTCAGTCGATCTTCTCTTAGCCCTGAAACAACCTGAACAACAACTTTCATTTCGCTTGGAAACACTTTAAAGATTAGCACAATCATTTGAGAGATGGTATAAATAAAATTTGCAAATCTGAAAACCCACTTAACATTGTTTAACTCTTGTTTGTGGTTTGTTATCGTTGTCGTTGTTGTTGTTGTTGTTGTTTTTTGACTTATGCCTATCAGCTGAGTCCACACACACAAACATGCCACATCATTCCTTCTCTCTATCTGAAACCTTTTGCTGATTTCTATTTCAAAACAAAAATTTGGTTGTTTTGCACCAACTTGGAGAGATGAAAACAACAATAAGAAATGGGAAAAACAAAAACCGAAAAACTATGCCAATTTTAGTAAGCCGATTGGCTTTAGGCGGCTGGCTAGTTGGTTCGGTTCATTGGGCTTCTTGATATTGTTTTTGTTGTTCAACAATAATAAATAATTAATTAGTTTGTTTACAGGAGTGAAAAACGAACATAATTTCTGTTGAATTTTAGGGTCATAAATATTTGCACCGAAAAGTGCATCTAGTATAAACGACTTTTGTGCGTCGCATTTTTGGAAATGTTTAATAAGCGGAAACCAAATGGACTAAAATAATCGATTAGTTGGTATTGGTAGATGATTAAAGCTGTTGATTTTGAAAAGAGATCATAATTTAGGGCCGGGATTTTACATCTTCTAGTTAGCTGCTTTGTCATTCGACACTGTTATGTGTTACTTTATGTGACCAGATAGTCTTGTGTAGAAAATGTGAAATCGATCCTAAGAGAGTTTTTTAAAGTAAGTCTCAAATTGGTGTTTTATATAGTAAAAAATCTAATCAGTACAGTCGCTATTAAGCCTGAAAATAGGCATAATAATCGGTTTGAAGTCGATAAAAGCAAATAATAGTTTTTCTAGAAAATATATCTCTAAATTTGCCATCCCAATTTTATATAAATTGCTTTTTTACTTTAAGTTTAAAGAGTTTACAAAGAGGTTACAAACAAACATTCAAATTTTAAGCAGTCTGCCATCTCTTTTATATTCCGAAAGCAGGGAACTCGAACTTGAGAATTAGAAGCGGTGTGTTATTTTATATTTTTCCATATTTAGGGAGGTATCTACTGTAATTTTCCTATATTTCGATCAATTCTCCAAACGATGTATCGTTTTTACTTGAGAAACATCGATAGAAGTATTGAGTATCGATTAAAATCGAAGAAGTTCCACCATTAACTAAGAGAAGCGACGTCAGGGAATCTCATAAAATGGTAAAAATTAACATATACGGGCATTTCCACAGAAACGTCCACCAAGACTAAAAAAAATTCAAAATTATTCCAAAATAATAATAATTTCTAATTTTAAAAGCAAAAAATTACTTTCAATTTATAATTCGAAAATTATTTTTAGCACTATTTTGAATTTTTATACTCTGTACCGAAGGTACATAGAGTATTATAAGTTTGTGCAAAAGTATGTAACATCCAGAAGTAAGCATCTCCGACCCCATAAAGTATATATATTCTTGATCAGCATCAACAGCCGAGTCGATATAGCCATGTCCGTCTGTCCGTCCGTCCGTCTGTCTGTCTGTCTGTCTGTCCGTATGAACGCACAGATCTCAGAGATGGTAAGAGATAGAGGTTTGACATGTATGGGACATATGCTTCTTATATCTGCAGGCAGATCAAGTTTATTTTCAATTTTGGCCACGCCCCCTCCCGCCCCCGCAATTTAGAAAAAACGTCATATCTCCCACAGTTTTGAAGATAGATGGCTTGTTCCTTCTGGACATATTTAGTTATTAGGATAACTTATCGATCCGCCAAAGAAATGAAGAAGATCGGATGAACGGTTTTCGAGTTATGATCAAAAGACAAATTTTCTTGGTACAGAGTATGTTATAGTCGGGCTTGTCCGACTTTCTTTTTTGTTTAAATAACATTTTTTAATAAAAATTATGAGAAAGTAATTTTAAAATTTAAAAAGTAAAAAAACTAAGCTCGAATAAATTTAATGTATGTGATCTATGGGTCTGCATGGTATGTATACACACGCCTAGACAGACGGGAAATCATACCAAAAGTACTTACCTCACGAGTATTTCGCACACAGGAAAGGCATCAGAAAATCTGCATACCGAAAATCTTAGGACTTGCTGTAGTAACTACTGGTCGGTGTCACTCGGCAGTCTTCGGACTCCAAACAAACTCAGTACCCTCCATAACATAGATTTTGGTTCGAAAATATCAAGTTTTCATTCATTTATATGTTATTTTTTTATGTCATTTTGTTAACAATTAACTTCATGGCTATACCACTTAAAGCACCAGCACATAAACACATACTGACCCATAAATCCCACCCAAATCGGGTTTGAACCGAAAATAAAACAAATCTAGAAAAACGTTTAGAATAACTAGTAAAACTGATTTTGACTGATTTTTAAGCTACTCGACTCTAATGCTTTTAGAATGATTCTCCAAAGCAAGACTCTGACATTATATTGGTAATATTTTTCTACGAGAACCACGAAATGGAGTTTCACTCAACAGTAAATTAAATATTGAGAAATCCCATGTGTGCTACCGACCGATTTCGATCCAAAAACCACGCGATTCTTATAAAAATTTGTGTAGTTTTTAGAAAAGTGCGATATTTAGAACACATTTATTATTAAAGTTGTACAAAACATGGACTGAACCAATGTTTGAACCAAAACGTGCTCCCAATAACCTCGAACCTTAAGTAACAAAACCCTAACCATTGGTTAATCGATCGAACCAGCAAACCGGTGATCCATATGCTTGCAGCCAAAATTTATTTGAGTTTAATTTTGTTTTTTAATTTGAAAAAAGAAAATCATTTTGTTTATCTTAAAAATCGGAATACTCTTTTTTTTTGTATAATTTCTATTTAAAAATGGATAAATTTCGATAAAAATATTGCAGTTTCATATAGAACCCTATCGCTTCGAAAAATTTGAGTAATATATTTTTTTCCATAACTGTTTCTTTCTGTTCCTGGTTTTCTGGAATATCGAAAGAAATTTTTTTTACTTTCTGGCAACCCTAATTCCTAGGGTTGTATTTGTACCTAAATCGATATCGATATTTTTTTTCGATAACAAATCAAAATATGTATATAGACATCTGTTATACCCATTGGAAAGGAGATAAGTGTTTTTCTATCGAAAGAAATATCGATATTGGTATCTCAGCTACAGCTACCTACAGCTGATCTTACTGGCAATGAATTATGGTTGACTTTTTCCGTAGTTTGCCCCTGGCAAGGCTATGCAATTTTCTGCACTTAAAATATGCCACCGAACAAACCCAGTCTCTACAGCCGGCTGAGTCTGAGAATGTTGGCCCCAAGGTTGTCTCTGGTCATAACATGGAACGTTTAATTGGCTTTTAACTCATTCTAACCCCCCCTTCCTCTCTCTCTCGCTCTCTCTCGTTGCAGGTGGTGTCGGTGAAGTGCGCAATCGCAGCGCGCCGGTGCGCCAGGCGCCCAGCAGAACCAACTGACAACTAAAAAAATCAACTCGCTACTTATGATCTAACTGGAACATACAATGACCGAGAATCAATTGTATCCCATGTCGTCGGAATTCTTTGACAGTGGCTCAAATAGCAGCAGTAATCCCCTGAAATACGAACTGTATACGCTTGGATCGAGTGTTGTGGGTGCGGCCCTGCCCACATTGACCATTAATACGGGCTATGGGATTAGCAACAATAACAATTCCTTGAGCTCCTCAAGTACAACGGCCATAACTATACCACGTAGTAATAATCCCAACCAGAGTCATCCAACGTATCATCATCATCCAAGTCCATTGCATACATTGCCCAGCATCAGCAGCATGAACCAGCACCAACAACAGCAGCAGCAGCAACAGCTGCAACAGCAGCAGCAGCAGCAGCACCAACATCAAATGCCTTTGGGAGAACTGTCAGACTTTGGACTGGATGCCTTAGATGCGGCCTCATTATCACCCACCTTGTTGCAGGATGTCAGTCTCAGTGCGGCCTCACCCTTGAGCTCAGCTCTGTACAATGGCAACTCGGGTGGCAGTTCCGGTGTTGCTGGTGGCTATTTTGCACCCGATCTAAGTTCCAGCTTGAGTCTGAGTGTGGTCAATGAGCAATCGTTGCTGCACAATGAGCTGCTCTATGAGGTCACACCCAATTCGAATGCCATGTGGAGTGATATCAGCAGTGCCATTATCCATACCAAACATGAGCCATTTAGTCTCGACGATGATTACATATTTCCCAATGATAAGGCAGAGATACAGGCAGCCGAATTGGCGGAACTGAATGGCGGAGATTTTCTGGATGTGATTGGAAATATAGAAGATCTATTGCCACCCACCACAGTGAGTCAAAGTGTCAACTTTTTGCTGTCACCGCAGACGCCGGGACAGCAGGAGGCTTTGGTGGGACCACCGCTGGAGTTGCTGCAGCAACAGCAGCAGCAGCAGCAACAACAACAGCAGCAGCAACAGGCAGGCAGCTTACCACATTTGCAGACCCTGCTCACACTTAGCCAGCAACAACAGAATCAGCACAGTCCTAGTTCCTCCACTAGTCCCTATGAGATCTATCATAGTACACCCCAAAAGCCGCCACCAAATCAACAGCAACAACAGCAACAACAACAGCAGCAGCAGCAGCAACTGGGTGCCAGTTTCTCACCCGGCTCACCCCTGACACCGCCACCACCGCCTCCGCATGCCAATCGTTCTCAATACCAAATGGTCAAGTCTCGTAATATGCAAGAGCTATTAAAGAAAGGCTTTCCCATGTCTTCGCCGCCCGGCGAACGATCCTCCTTGCTCAGTCAATCGGCTGCCCTGAGTCCCGGTGGCAGCAGCGGCTTTGGCAGTGCCTCCACCACCAACACCACCCAACCCAGTTCCAGTTCTCAGGGTCTACGCAAATCCTTTGCCTACCAGGGAGCCGTCGAGTCATCCCAGTTGAGTCGCCTCAGCTCTTCGGCGCCCACTCACCTGGGTTTGGAGCACATTTGGATGCGACGTGAGCCGCGACAGCATTTACTCTCCACCGGCTCCCTGGCGGAGGCCGAGAGCTTCTCCTCACTGAGCACGGGCAGTGTTCTGTCACCGGATGGCATAGACTTCTCGCAGGATGATGATGATGACAACTCGAGTGATAATAGCGATGATAACTATGATGACTTTAGCAGCGATGGTATTGGTGGCTCTGGGGATGAGGATGAGACGCGCACCTCCACACCGAATCAATTGTCCGGCAGTAAGGGTAAAGAGCGTTTCTTTTGGCAATACAATGTACAGGCCAAGGGACCCAAGGGCAAGCGTTTGGTATTCCAATCCAAGCTCGAGGATCCGCATGTTTTGAATGAGGTCACAGATCCGGTGTTTAGTCCCACCTGTTCGGTGAGAGGCATTAAGGTGTATAAGGTAAGATCAAACATGGATGATATAGTTTTTCCCCTGCTAATTCTTGACTCTTCTAACAGCACAGCGGCAAGGCCCGTAAGGGAGATGGCAATGACTTGACACCCAATGCAAGGAAGTTGCACAACATAGGCAAAGAACTGGACAAACTGAGTCGCACCATTAACGACATGACTCCAGTTTCGGAGCTGCCATTCAATGTGCGTCCCAAATCGCGCAAGGAGAAGAACAAGCTGGCCTCACGTGCCTGTCGCCTGAAGAAAAAAGCTCAGCATGAGGCCAACAAGATTAAGCTGTATGGCCTGGAAATTGAACACAGTAAGTGTTTGGATGGGGCTGGGGATGGGGATCTTTCAAATAGCTTGAAATGAGTATCAGAAAACTTGTTTGCCTACGAAAGTTTTTCCTGCTTTCTACATAAACCCTAAAGATAGCGTTTTGATTCTTAAAATTGTTACTCTAGGCTTAATTCCATCGAAATATCAATAAGATCGAACCAAACAAAACGCGGAGAATATTTGTGCATACACTTTTGGCATGAGAAGGGAAAGTCAGAGAAATGCTAGCCGCAGAATACCTCTGGTATCAATATCGGCTCTTGGAACGCCATTGGGTTAGTCTGTACAGCTTTAGAGCTGCAGCTAATCATCCAAAGTCACCAGCTGGTCTTTGAAATCATTCAATCTGAATTCATTCAGATTTGAAAACATTTTAAAAGTGTTTTATTTCACTGGAAGTTCGACATTTATAATCATGCGTTCCGTAAACCAGCCCTTAACAAGAAAGATAGTCCGTAATATACTCAGTACTGACACTGAACCCAAATTATCGGCCCATATGATTATGTCCGAACAAATCTGGGCATTTTGTCTGAATTCTAGGCTGACTTGTCGCCTTTACCATATTTGAGCGATATTTCGGAGTACACTACGAATAATTTTCATATGGGCGTCATGTCAACTCTGTACTTATAGTTTCACTGTTCCACCATAGAGCTTAGCTTAGAGAGGGAAAACTTAGTCATATATCCTATTTAAGGAGCCCATCTCAGACATAGAAATAAGCGCAGCAAGAGTTGTCCATGCTCTCGCTAGTTTTAGGGTTTTAGTGCACCGATTGTCACGCCTGGCCCGCATAAGCTGATCACAATTTGCTATTCACATCTTTAGGAGCCAAGCGCTTGCCGTGTGTCGACCATGTTTGCATTCAGTTGTAGACCAGCGGTCGATGAGGGCAGGTCAGATCTAGTTTGCGTCGCTTTATCTTCTCAAAACCTTAGAGTCTCACTTATTGGCCAAGCTCTTTTACTTAGACTAATTCTAGACGCAGACCAGCGGTCTAAGAGGGCAGGTCAAAGCTAGTTTGCGCCGCTTTAGCCTCGCAAACCCTTACACTCTCACTTATGCTTCTTGCTCTTTTACTTAGACTAACTCTAGTCGCAGACCAGCGGTCTAAGAGGGCAGGTCAGAGCTAGTTTCCGCTGCTTTAGCCTCGCAAACTCTTACATTCTCACTTATTCTTCTTGCTCTTTTACTTCGACTAATTCTAGTCGCAGACCAGCGGTCGATGAGGGCAGGTCAGAGCTAGTTTGCATAGCTTTTTCTTCGAAAAACCTTAGATTCTCACATATTGGACTTCCTCTTCTATTTCGACTTATTTCAGTCTCAGATCAGCGGTCTATGGGGCCAGGTCAGAGCTAGTTTGCGTTGCTTTTAGCCTCGCAAACTCTTACCCCCTCACTTATTCTTCTTGCTCTTCTACTTAGACTGATTCCAGTCGCAGACCAACGGTCTAAGAGGGCAGGTCAGAGCTAGTTTGCGTTGCTTTAGCCTCGCAAACCCTTACAATCTTCCTTATTGTATTTGCTCTTTTACTGAGGCTAATTCTAGTCGCAGACCAGCGGTCTAAGAGGGCAGGTCAGAGCTAGTTTGCACCGCTTTAGCCTTGCAAACCCTTACACTCTCAGTTGTTCTTCTTGTTTTTTACTTAGTCGCATACCAGCAGTCGATGAGGGCAGGTCTGAGCTAGTTTGACTGGCTTTATCCTCGAAAAACCCTTAAACTCTCACACTTAACTCGACTAATGCCATACCACTTCTTCTACTCATTCTACAGAGCGCCTCATCAATGGCATTGCCGAGCTTAAACAGGCCTTGGCCCTCAAGCATCGCACTCAAAGTCTAGGGGAATCCACCGACGAAGTGGATCAACAAATTTCACGCATTTATGCCACAGCCACCTGTAAGTTTTTGCAACACATTTCAACAACTTAACCCAGTCTAATTCTCAATTCTTTCCCTTCCCATTTCAGCTGGCATTCGCATAGCGGGTGGCTCAACGGACTTTGTTAACAAAGTGCTGGAGAATATGCGTGGTGGTCTGCACAACGGTGGGCTGGAAGAGCTGCGTAAATCATCATAGGCCCGCAAGAAAATGGAGAGAAACCATCGAACCGCCCATCAAGATTAGTAGTTAAGCCTATGTTTAGTGTTTTAAATACTTAAGTAACCCTCCCCCCCCCCCCCCAAAACACACACACACACACACACCCCAACAAACAAACAGCAACAATTTCAGAAAAATTTGATTCGATAACAGAACTTACAAAAGAAACCAAATATGTTCTGCTTGAGTGATAATATGATAAAAACCGAGATATAACTGTGATTTTATAGAGCCTGGGCATAGCATGTTGTTTTTATACAAAAAAAAGAAGAAGTCGAAGGAACAGAACAGAACAGAACCAGCGCAAGAAATTCCTTGAGAAATATCTGATTAACGAGACGAAACAAAAAACGTAAAGAAAGAGGCAACCACAAAAAACAAAACATAAACGAAAACTAAGAAATTTTGCATAGTTCTTAAGCGAAAAACAAAATGAGAGTGAATGCAGCAAGTAAATATATATTATATATTTGTCTAGGATTTAGCTACCAGATTTACCTGCTTAAATATTAAGATTTTTAAACTTTTTTTGGAATGTAAAACTAAGCTATTAAGTTATCTAATGTACATACACACACATATATACATATATATATATGCAACTGCGATTTATGCGTTTAAGTTTGTCTAATTTGGTTATTGTTTATGTTGAATGTAGCGAGCGAAGGAGAGTTAGTACTCCAGTTCGAGCAACCCAGAAGCAGGAGAATTCTGAACCCTATGTTAATTTACTTATATTACATACATACATACATACATACATACATACATACAAGAGTGGTGATATAATTTTAATTTTCTTTCTATTCGATATGATTTTTGGATTTTAGTTACTAGAATTTCTTACTTGAACCTTATCAAATAACTTAAGTTTTTCTCTATTATCCAGCTATCTATATCTAACTGTATGGAGATGTAAACATATATGAATTACCTTCAATATAAATCCTAATTTATTAAGTTCTAGACACACACACACACACTTGCACATGAAAACACTTTCAGTTTTTCGGGCTACTCCATAAGCAAAAAACAAAACAAAACAAACAAAAAAATACAAAACACACTAAACATTTTGAGTTTTATTATGTCTAATCTTTATTATACTATTTTTTGCTCTGCTTCGATGCTAATTTTGTGATATTTGTATTGATGTCTTTATTTCTAAATGCATACTAATAATGTTGTATGTCGCCTAACGAGTTGTGTTCAGTTGATATCAAAAGAATGAAGAGATTTGTTGTTAGAGAGAGAGAGAGAGAGAGAGACAGAGAAACATTTGAAATCTATTATCAATCCGGGTTAAATGTTAACTTATGGTGGAGGAGTTGGAACTATTTGTGACAGAGATTTTAAGAGTCTTAAGGGGGGCTCACTGTTCATCACATTGACTACTTTGACTACTACTGGGTTTGTCGCTTCAAAAACTTTTAAATCGATATTTCATATATTGAATATACTAAAAATCGATTTTTCATGTATCGAATGTAAAATATATCGATTTTTCATATATCAAATATACAAAAAGCGATATTTCATAAATCGAGTATACAAAAAATCGATTTTTCATATTTCGAATATACAAAAAATCGATATTTCATGTATCAAATATGAAAAAACGATTTTTCATGTATCAAATAAACAAAAAATCGATTTTTCATATGTCGAAAATACTAAAAATCGATTTTTCATATATCGAAAATATAAAAAATCGATTTTTCATATATCGAATATACAAAAAACCGATTTTTCATATATCGAATATACAAAAAATCGATTTTTCATATATCCAATATAAAAAAAACGATTTTTCATATATCGAATATACAAAAAATATATTTTTTATATATTGAAAATACCAAATATCGATATATCGATAATTCGTTATTTAGCAAAGCCTTTAAAAAATTCGAAAAAATGTTTAATAATTTTCTAAAACCTTTCAAAAAGTCTGAAAAACATTTTAAAATCATTTTTATATATGTAATTGTGTGTGGTAGCTGTCGATTTCGGCGCCCTTCCTTTAGATTGAGAGCCTTAAGTTGACATAAGATTGAAAAAGCTTAGTTCTCCAGAGCAAACAATGAATGAAAATTCAAGAAATTTTGTACTTTACTTGTACTTTGTTTTCAGTTTCACAAGTTCTAAGAAGCCGCAAATACTTGACAACCCCCCAATAGACCTCCCTCCCCTATACTTTTGCTCAAAATTTAGGCATATATTTGATTTCAAAGAATGCGTCCAATTTGCCAGCTATGTAAATGGTCAATCAGTAGTCGAATGCACCACATTCCTTTACTGGTACTCCACAAAAGCTTCCAAAAGTGCCTGATCTTTGTGCTTTTGTGAGGTAACCTCAACTTCTTCATACATACATGTAAGAGTTTCCTTTTAGAAACCGCAAAATGCTAAATTTTATTAAATTTCTGGAAGGCAGCTTTTATTCTCAATTCAATTTGTCCGTTCCTAGAGTTTTTCCGCTCTAAAGATTGGACAACTTATAGAAATTCCTCAGAAATTAAATGAAATTATGCTTTCAACCGAACCTTTTGTTATAAACAGCAAGTCCGCTTGGGCTTTAGAGGTGGGAGACTAACTATTCGGAACAGTTCGATACTTGGTCCGTTTCTTAGAACGAAAAAAAACCTTAACAGAAATCTTGCTTTGGTTCAAGTGCAAGAAAATGTAGAGCTGAATAAAGTTCATGGCCAGGAAACTCAATTATTATTAATAATATTAATAAAAGGAGTGTTTATTTTATTTGTATTAGTGACTGCGTGAGCATTAGGTGCTGTTAGGTAACCCTGCCTTGTTATATTACAACCAAAACAGCTACTTTTGCTGGAATTTGGCTAAACGACTGGACGAACAGTTTTTTTTTTGTTAGTTCTAAAGGCAGAGTGGGAGTTTCTTAAGCTTTAACAATATTTCTTAGGAAGTTTCGGTGAAGTAGTTTCTTTGCTAGTGGTTAGTATGTAGAAGTGGTGCTGATTTGGAAGAACAGGTACTGAAATTCTTAATTTCCCTTAACTGCTTTTCGGTCATAAATATGAACAAAGGCAGGGCTTAAGACTTCATGATATACGCCTCATTTTGCTGAGTAAATTCAGGTTTAGAAATGAAACTGTAATGAAATTGCTCATAAACTGGAGATATGGTTCAATATTTTTGTAAAAGAGCAAAAGTTCGAGACCCGGTTCGAATTGGTATGATGTGGGACAGCTTTAAAATGTGTTAAAACTAAAGAAAAATGGTATCTGTATCATTTCAGCAGATTTCTATAGCTGATAACTTATTTTCAGAATCTCTTCTACAGTCGAACTTCTATATAGCGTATCTAAAGAGAATAAAACTAAACTTATTTATATAGAAAATTCGTAAAATAGAATTTCTAAAAAAATCGAACCAAGTAATTTGGAAATTTATTCGCTATAAAGAAAACAGAAGTTCGTTGTACAGAAGTTCGAGCCAACATTTCCCACCAAAGCGTTGATAATGATCTAAATTGTATACTCTTTCTATATATCTCTTCATTCCACCGACTTTTCGTATAAATATTTTTCGTCAAAGCAACAACATTCTAACGATTGTGTTTCGTTTTTAAATATATACTTTTTTGTGGCTAGGAAAGCGAACGAAAATACAAATTACAAAAGTGATTCAAGTTAAAAACTTAGAGCATAACCCCAACAAATTGTAGCTATTAGTCTAGGCTTACCCAATTTGAGCGCACATTTCAATTGATACAAAATTTGGCCATCGGTTTTCTAGGGTTTTCAAATTTCCAGTTCATAAGTGATAAGAATTCAAAATTAAATTAAAGAAAACAAAAAAAAATATATGTTAAAATATATATCGTATATAAGGCAGAGCTTTGATCCAAATCCAAATCCAAATTCGAGAGTAAACTCAAAGCCCGCAGCCGCATTGAAAACGTATAAAAAGAAAGCACGACAGTTCCTCAGTGTTTAATATTGTATAATTAACATATTCAATGATTAACATAAAACAAAACGAATATACCTAAATGTTATGGTTATTGTAAATGTGTGCTTTATATAAATGTGCTTCATATATATACATACATACATACATACATACACACACACACACATCTAAAGAGAAACAATTTTTATATATACGTATATATATATATAGAAAACTAGATGGAAACTAAAAACAAAGCATAAGCAAACTACCTCAGAAAAATAAAGAACGAAAATTCAAGTTTCATGCAGCTTACAAAATTTAACAGTTGGGAACTAAAATATATATGTATACATACATACATTTATAATAAAATATATATATATATGTACAACCCGAGAGCCTGATTCATGTGTCCATTTTAAAGCAAGCGAAATATTTGCAACAAAAAACAAACAAAAACCTGTGTTGAAAATTGCAAATTTTTTTATATAAGTAATAATTATCGTAAAAAACAATAACATAAATATTATGTATAAATTTTGCATGTCAACAAACGAAAACATAAAAAAAACAAATGGAGAAATTGTCTATCTACATCTACATACATACATATATTATTACAAAATACATACCAAAATTACATATGGAAAAATAATAAATGAGTGGCATAAACAAAAGCGACGAAAAGCCAAAAAACATCAACATTTCTTTTTTTTAGGGCAGGCAAAAAAATGTGGAACGCTTCACGATTTTGCGTGTCATCCTTGCGCAGGGGCCATGCTAATCTTCTCTGTATCGTTCCAATTTTAGTATATGTTCTGCCGAAGCAAGAACGAGTGTAGTGCTTAAAACTTCCTATATAAATGCACGTAATGGCGAATAAACAGTTGAGAATTTCTAGATGAACAATTGTGGTGGTGGCGCCATCTGTGCTTCGTTGGCTGTTAGCAAACAGCAGCGCCACTAAAGTATTCTACTTCTACTAGCTAACTCAATGCGCCATCTGTGTTTCGTTGGCAGCAAGTATAAGTGTATTGTAGTTGGTATACGCGAATTGTTTATAAGCTAGTAGGCCTGCGTTTTATCATGTTTCGCCTATGAATTTGAAGAGATTTTTTCATTTAAAATAACTAACATGCATTATCGGTAAGCCCAAATGGACACTGCAAAGTACTGTTAATACCTAAGACTATTCACTAGTAAAGGCGGCTAACAATGGTGGCAGAAGGCTAAATAAAATTACTTTTAAGGCAGCCGCCTAACACAAACAAACAAAAAGCGGCGCCGCTAAAGTATTCTACACTTACATGCGCCAACTGTGTTTCGTTAACGGTAAGCAAGTGCAGCGCCACTTATGTATTCTACAGCTACTGCTTAACTGCATACGCCATCTGTGTCTCGTTGACAGCAAACAAAAGCCGCGCCACTTTAGTATTCTACATCTACATGTTAACTACATGCGCCGTCTGTGTTTGGTAAGCTGTAAGCAAAGGCAGCGGCACTAAAGAATTCTACTTCAATAGAAAACCAAAAATATATTTATGCGCGAGTTCGAGTCCCACTGCAGGCGAACATATTTTATTTGCCTCTTTTTTTTTTAAAATTATTTATTTTATTTTATTTATTTATTTATTGTTATATTCCAGCACTGCAAGTACAAATAGACTTATATTGATTATGCTAGTCACTACAGGGATTCAAGTATTTCAATTAAAAATTTTTTGTGGAATTTTTAACAATGTGTTATTTGACCTCACATTTGGGAGGAAAGTTTCTAAATCTTAGGCAGTTTTTCAATCTATCGCGCTGACCCATGTGGTTTCTCCTTATCCGTACATAAAAAACTACAAAAATTTGGAACTAATATTTATATAGAAATAAACGGCGGTAGCAAGTGCTTTAGGACCAAGTTCCCTCACAATTTAAGTCAAAAATCATAGATAAAAAGGTTAGTTGGTTGGTTGATTGGTCGGAATTGGTAAAAGTTGTTATATTCAAGCAATAATTAGGAGTGTCGACCTAAAAAAGTTGGAAATTTTTAGTTAAAAGCCGAATAAAGTATTCGGTTTCAAAAAGCTGGCCCATTAACAATACCGCTTACTCATCTGATTTGAACGAAATCGAAAACAGGAACAGGGCAGATTATCTATATTTTTATATTTATTTTGGAAATTTCTTGTAAAAAGTTATTCACACTGGTTATGGACTATGCAAAAATACGTTCATATTTAAGTTGAGGGTTTAGCGGAGGCCGCAGCGCCGGTTCGATGGCCGACTGGTTTGCTGTTGGACTCTCAGCCTAAGTGTTCTTGGTTCGAGTCCTGGTAAGTTCTTTTTTTTTTACTTTTTTATAATTACCTATCTGACAGTAGAACTTTTTGATGAGCAGATGAGTACTTTTAAATTAGTTAAACATACACACCTTTTGCTTGGTTCAAAACACAGGATATCTTTAAGATTTATTCGACTACAATAGGTAGATATAGTTACGCTGAAGAGGCACAGTTAAGAGAGTTTCTTTTCATTTTGTTTCTGGGTAACACAATCCCCTTTCACACACAGACACTTTACATACAACAAATACAAAAAACGAATTGGTAAAAAACTGATTAAGTTCGTGGCGAAGTGATTGTACCATCAGGAGGAGGAGGAGAAGGATTAGATTCACCATCACAACTTCATTCGTGCCGCAACTCTGGCTGCAGATCAAACCAGCTATTCAAGCCCGCCGGTGTGGTTATTTCACTATCATCCAGTGGTATTTTGAGCTGAAAGCAAAAAAATTCGATTATTCTCGACGGCAGCAAAAAAATGTGGAACGCTTCACGATTTTGCGTGTCATCCTTGCGCAGGGGCCATGCTAATCTTCTCTGTATCGTTCCAATTTTAGTATATGTTCTGCCGAAGCAAGAACGAGAATGTGACACGAAAAGGCGCTATTTATATGACCGGGCGGGCGAATAAGCACTTGGGAATTGTAAGGCTCACCATACTCACCATGCCAATGATGGGACTGCCGCCGGACAGAAAACCCTTCTGTGTGCACACGGTTACCTCAAGGGCGGTTTGCCTCAGCTCGGCAATGGAAATCAGGTACTCGAACGAAGCATCATAAACCGGATTGCAGTTGTCCTTAATGACGCTCGTTTTGCGTTTCGACTCCTTGCTGCGTCCCGGCAGTAAATACAATTTGACATACGGATCTGGAATATTGCTGGGATCACGCAATGGTATTTTCATGATTTTGTGTATGGTCACGTCCAGTTTCTGTCGCTGTGCACTGTAGCGGATGGAGAGCTGGATTTTGCCCAGGCCATGTTCCCCCGCCGTTGAGATGGAGTCCGGGAAGCGATGGGTGAGCACTGAACCACCACCACCACCAGCAGCCAAATCGCTAATGGGCTTCTCACTGGATGTAGAGGCCGAGAGGGCGGGTGACATTTTTGTGGGCACTGTTAGCTCCTCTTCGCTAATGGGTGATTCGGTGGGTAGTGTCGTTTGTTCGATATCGAGGGTTCCTGGTTGGGGAAAGAGAAACAGTCACACTCAGAAAGAAACTCTTTCAATCTACATTTTTAACATTTGGGTTTCATTTTGAACCCTCGGAACTTAATTCAGACTCTTTTCAGAAATTTGTACACAGCATAAAGATTTCTCTTGGAAGAAAAGTTTTAGTAGGGATGACATTGCCTATAACATCTATAAATATGGGTACGGAATCATCTTAGCTTTACTTTAAGGTTGCTGATGACCTTTACTTTTCATTTTCACCTTCGGATAAGGCAGAAAACAGCCTTAATGTTAGAAACTTTGTTCCTAAATGTAAGATCAAATAGAAGTATAAACAATCACCAACACAGAAAAAAAAGATCCAAAAAAGTATCCATTTGGGAAGGTTATGTCTTAAATATCCTTTGAATCATCCAACGGAGCTGAAAAATCATCCCAAGGATGATCCTCTTTCAAATGTTTTGGATGATTTTCAGCTCCGTTGGATGATTAAAAGGATATTTAAGACATATCCTTCCCAAATGGATACTTTTCTGTGTAGGACTGAAATACTTTGTTATCCTAAATATCCTAAAGAACCCAGTCATATTAACTGTCGACATTTTCAGTTGGTTTATTTTTCAGGAAATGGTCAACTAATTATAAGGTCACTTTTCCTTAACGTTCGTAATGTTAGTTCAAGCTCTTAGATGTTAGAAAGTCGGGATTGTGAGTAAGAGTTCAACTGAAGGCGCCCTTCTATCATGAATGTGCTAAGGTATTTGGTTACCTACTGAAGGAAGTAGGAATGAGATTTTCATATCAAAGTCCTTGAAGAAAACTCCCCCAGTTCCAGGCTTTAGACTTGCTAAATCTGAGTTCCGTAATGCTCTCTATCTATATATATCCTAGACATAAAGCCTAGAGGAAGACGAATACATTTGGGCTGGTTCAAAGGGAGCCGCACTTATATATTTCAGCAGTTCTCTGTACTTTGAGAGAGGTATAAAATAAAGACAATGTTTTAAACACTTATCAAAAATAAACAAGTAAGGGCGCTGCAGTCGAGTTTCCCGACCACAAAATACCCTGTTCATTTATTTTCATTTATTTGTTTTTGAATTTTTGAAGATGTCATCCTAAATGTAGGCAATACTTTTCTAGTCCTGATCAACAACTGGGGACTGGGGGGGTGCTCTTATCAGCTCAACTGCTTCGCTTATAACTCCGGTGTTTTTGGTCCGATCTGATTATACTTTTCAGAATAGATAGATATTGGGCCTAGCTTGATGTATACTAAACCAGGCTCTAACTTGAAAATTGGATTTATAGAGGAGGTCTAGGTTTTTTGGGGATAAAAGGGGGGACGGGGTGGAATTTTTCAAATCTGAAACAAACTTGATCTGCGTACAGCATAAATCTACCTTCGTGCAAAAATTTGTGGCTCTATCTCTTATAGTCTCTGAGATCGACGCGTTCATACAGACGGACGGACAGACGGACGGACGGACGGACGGACGGACAGACGGACAGACGGACATGGCTATATCGACTCGGCTGTTCATGCTGATCAAGAATATATATACTTTATGGGGTCGGAAAATTTTCCTTCTCCCTGTTACATACATTCGCACAACTTCATGATCCCCCTTTTCCCATTTTCAATGGGAACAGGGTATAAAAAGAGGAAAGTTAACTTCGGCTCGGCCAAAGTTAGTATTCTAACTAATTTGAAGGAACAAACATGTTTTTCTCACCAGGACTACTTTTTTGACTCTTTTTTTCTATGACAGCTATACCATATACATATCCGATTTCGACCAAACTTAGTGGAATAATGGCACAGCAAAGCAAACTAAGAAATACAAAGTTTGGAGGCGTTTTCTTTGAAAACAAAAAAGTTTTTCACACTAAAACTAGTTTCTTGACCGATCATTCCTATGGCAGCTATAGCCTATAGTCAACCGATTTTGACCAAACTTTCAAGAATTGTGTGAAAGCTTATAAAATGAATATATGCCCATTTTAAAGAGGTTTACATTGAAAGCAAAAAAGTTTTTCTTACTAAGACTACATTTCTGCTTCTACTTTTCTATGACAGCTATACTATATAGATGTCCGATTTCGACCAAACTTGACAGAATCATGTAGAAGCTTAGAAAACTAGCAAATACAAAGTTTGGAGACGTTTGCATTGAAAACAAACAAGTTTTTCTTACTAAAAGTAGTTTTTCTACTGATTGTTCCTATGGCAGCTATGGGTTATAGTCATTCGATTCGGCCGGTTTCGACACCAGAAGACTTTGTGCCAAGTTTGTTGGATATAGCTTTCAATCTGACGGAGGAGATAGCATAGAAAAAGACAAACAAGCCTAAATCAACTCAGCTCGTCATGCTGATCAAGAATATATATACTTTAGGTGGTCGGAAATGCTACTGCGCTGCAGGGAACAGTCTTTTGATCATAACTCAACAACCGTTCATCCGATCTTCGCCATTCCTTTAACGGATCGATAAGTTATCCTGATTACTAAATATGTCTAGAAGGTACGAACCATCTATCTTTAAAACTGTGGGAGATATAACGTTTTATCCATACTGCGGGGGCGGAAGGGGGCGTGGCCAAAATTGAAAATACACTTGATCTGCCTGCAGACATAAGAAGCATATGTCTCATACATGTTAAACCTATATCTCTTACCATCTCTGAGATCTGTGCGTTTATACGGACAGACAGACATGACTCGGCTGTTGATGGTGATCAAGAATATATTATATATATATAGGGTCGGAGATGCTTCTTTCTGGCTGTCACATACTTTTGTGCAAGCTTAATATACTCTGTGTACCTACGTTACAGAGTATAATAATGAAAAACGGGGATTTGAACCCACGACCTCGACGTTCTAATGCCATAATCAACCCATTAGGTTAAAAGTCTTAATGCTACATCAGTGCCAAAATGTTAAGCTATATTCTTTACTATAATTTGATCGCTTTCTCTCTCGCGAGCACTTGATGGTCGTGTGCGCTAAGATGCAGACGTCTGCGATAAACGTCCCAGACAAGATAAGGGAAACCGAACATGTTTAATATTAGTCAAAACAAGCCACAGCTAACAAAAGGAGAGAGGGGGTGGTGGTGATGGTACATATCTTCATTTGATGACTACCCGTATCCATTTGGACTGGATATGTCGTACATATCTTTTAAATCATTCAACTTAGCTGAAAATCATTCAAAGCATATGATAAATGATTATCCTTTGGCTGATTTTCAGCACCGTTGAAACATTAAAAGGATATTTAAAACATAACCAATCCAAATGGATGTTCTGTTTTCAAGTGCGCCTATAGATAATGTATGTTTAATATGGTTTTTTATTTCTAGATTTACCAGCAAGAACATAGAGTTCTTAAAATATGAAAATCGATCTTAAAATGTACTTTCTTTAAACAAGTTTTGCGGTAAGATAAGTAGGTTTACTTATTTTACCATTTAGAACAGCTTTTCCCTGGGTTCAAGAGCTTATTTTGAAAACGTAAGAACGCTTGTGCTTACTTCTAGTAGGGTCGTCTTTCAAACTTACCTTGGAAACCTTTGCTGCAGCTGGAGCCACCGCCGCCACTTCGGGTGTCTTTACAACCGAACTGCTGCGCGTCAGGGCAGCCACCTGTTCCAAGGCATCCGATTCCTTATCAATCTCACCCGCCTTCAATAGTCTCAGTGAGAGCGACATATACAGCTTCGATTCGGGACCAGATTTTTGCAATTGGAATGGTTGCTGTATTACCTCCATATTGAATTGCTTCAGCAGAGTGCTCAACGTATAATTGTACTGTCCGATATCATTGCCCGTCTTTTGATCATAGATCTTGATGTTCAAACTCTCATTATCCGGATTGCTGACCAGGAAAGTGAAGCCCTGTTCCCAAACGGGCGAATCATCACGCATTATCATGGCCGTCTGTTGTTTCTGTTTATTCACACTGCACACCAGATAGGGATCCGGTTTGGAGCTGGAACGTGCTTGCTGGTAGGTAAGGGGGAGTAAAGTTATTAAAGGAAAACAAAAGTTAAATATAAGGAATCACCTTTAGATGACGTGCCGAGTCTATGAACACACTCAAGACAGCCGAACTCATGGTGGTCACACGTAGAAGTTGAGTTTCCAATAGAATCTGCTGCAAGTCATTGGGATCGGCGGTAAGTTTATACCATTGTAGACGCACATGCAGGAGACCATGTTTGGCATCTTCCAAAGTAAGCCACTAAATGGAAAAATTGGAGAGCCTTTAACTTAACAAAACACTCGTTAAACATTCGTTTTTAAGTACTTTTGGCCAACAATTAGCCTTCTAAATATATTGTCTACTTACACTATCCACCACGCCTTTTTTGATCACGCTGGCTATATCGATGCTGGCTCTGTTAATTTTAGTAAAAAGAGAATCACTTGGTTAGTTCACTTCAAGTATAAAGTTCAAAAGATAGTATCAGTTTAACAAAGGTCAAGTGTTCCCTTCAACTCTTGCCTAACCTGCCAAGCGACTCGTCATCACTAGTGCGATCCCAGTCAAACAGCCTAAGCACGAGTATGGCATGCTGTGAGACCTCAACCACCGCCTTATCCGCAAATATATGGAAAAACATTGTGGGATTTCAATTGTCGTTAGTAAAGGAACTCGGTTAGCGATTTCAAAAACAAAACCAAACTCTACACACAAAAGTATTACGATATTTGGGTAGGGGGTGTACGTATTTACAGTGTGCATTCTAAAGTCAATCAAGTCTACGGATTAGGTACTAAAAGGTATAACATGCTGAGCTAGGTGAGACAGCTGGTGTTCCTTAATCTTGTTGAGGAGGTGCTAGGCATGCAACATGTTCCAAAAGTGTTAGTTTTCTATGCTTTGTTGGGCAGTGTCGATGAGCTATTTGTTTGCTGGTTAAATTACGAAGCGATTGCCTGACACAGGCAAAAAAAAATATGTAAAATTCGCCTTAAAAAGGGGTGTAAGGCGATTCATACCAGTTTTTCAGTTTTTATACCCTTGCTTAAATATTTTCAAAAATTACTTTTTTCCATTTTCCGACCGGTCGTTCGTATGGGAGCTATGTATATGATATAGTCATCCGATTTGGACAAAAATTTGTAAAATTATGTAAAAGCATGAGAAACAAAGAAGTACAAAATTGCAGGATGCTACCATTAAAAACAAAAATGTTTTTCTAACTAAGACTGTTTTTCAGACCTATCTTTTGTATGACAGCCATACCATATAGTTGTCCGATTTTAATAAAACTTGGTAGAATTACATAGAAAACATAGAAAACCTACGATTACAAAGTTTGGAGTCGTTTCCATTGAAAAGAAAAAAGTTTTTCATACTAAAACTAGTTTTCCGACCGATTGTTCCTATGGGAGCTATGAGATATAGTCATTCGATCCGGTCGGTTCCGACATATTAGTAGTGTGCAGCAAAAAGAAAACTCTGTGCAAAATTTCAGCTCGATAGCTTTAAAACTGAGAGACTAGTTCGCGTAGAAACAGACAGACAGACGGACAGACAGACGGACGGTTTGCGTTGCAAACTTCTTGGCAAAATTATAATACCCTTTGCAAGGGTATAAAAATCACAGAAATATGTGGGATTGTTAATTTTAGAGCTAAGAAATGCTACTTAACAAGAATAACACTAGCATTGGTTCCAAAAGAAAACCTGTCAAAAAAGGGTCAAAGCAGTCATTTTAAGTTACTTTAAGTCCAAACTAATTAAAAAAATCATCTAGAAACACCGCAAGCCTTTCAGAATACTGAAAAATATAAGTTGGTTGCCCTATTAAGGCTCGTATTTTGATATGAAAAGTTGACTATTACTTTATCTGCTGTTTGAATAAGATCTACAAAACGTAACCGATCTAGTACTTAGTATGAAGCAAAGATTATAACCAACTTAATTAATTTGCTGAACCGAATTTTTTTATATTCTGCGACGCCATAGAGTATATATATTCTTGGTCAGCATCAACAGAAGAATCGATTTAGTCATGTCCGTCATGTCATGTTTTAGTCGTAAAACCAAACAGATCTCAGAGATGGTTAGAGATCGAGGATACTTATTATACTCTGTACCGTAGGTACATAGAGTATTATAAGTTTGTGCAAAAGTATGTAACATCCAGAAGGAAGCATCTCCGACCCCATAAAGTATATATATTCTTGATCAGCATCAACAGCCGAGTCGATATAGCCATGTCCGTCTGTCCGTCCGTCCGTCTGTCCGTCTGTCTGTCTGTCCGTATGAACGCAGATAGAGGTTTGACATGTATGGGACATATGCTTCTTATGTCTGCAGGCAGATCAAGTTTATTTTCAATTTTGGCCACGCCCCCTCCCGCCCCCGCAATTTAGCAAAAACGTCATATCTCCCACAGTTTTGAAGATAGATGGCTTGTTCCTTCTGGACATATTTAGTTATTAGGATAACTTATCGATCCGCCAAAGAAATGAAGAAGATCGGATGAACGGTTTTCGAGTTATGATCAAAAGACAAAATTTCTTGGTACAGAGTATGTTATAGTCGGGCTTGACCGACTTTCTTTCTTGTTTTGATTTGAAATATGGAAAAAAATACTGTATATCTCCCAAAGTTTTATAGATAGAAGGTTCGTACCTTCTGAACATAGTTAGAAATATAGATCATAAATATATATCTGCCCAAGAATTGGTATAGATCAGAAGAACGATAGTCAAGCTGTAGGGAAAGCAAACATTTTTGCTAGGCAGCACCGGCTAGATCAGCAATGGGCAGCACTTGATACACCTTAACACTTTGTGTGTTAAATACAAACCCTGGGAGTATGTTATAGTCGTGCTAAACTTAGACTTTCTTAGTTTTTTTTATGACGCTAAGCAAGAAGAAACGTTCAAATCGGACATAAAACAACATAAACATCAAATTTTAAAAGTTTGGATTTGACCTTTAATGAGATTCAATTGATTTTCCTGGAATCTAAAATGAATATGCAAAGTCGAGACATGAGTATCTGTAAGTCTTAACAACACAAATCTCTTTTGTTCCGTCAAACCAGACCGTTCACTTTTGTGATTTTTGGTTCGGTTCGAACCTTAGCTTCAGAACCAGTTCAGAAATGGTTTTTTTAGGTCCTTGTCATATAAAACAATGGGTGTTCGTTTTGCACTATTAAAACTTTCCAGTAAACCTAATAGAACCTACTCCAAAGAAAAGCCAACAAATTTTTTGAGTTTGCAGCAGGCAAACTCCTCTCGCGGTCTTAATATATATTTCTTTGTTTAGATGCTAGTTAGTTTGTTATTAAGTAATCAGGCAAAACTCAAATAGAACTAAAAATCGAGAACAATAAATAACTGCGGCGGTTTCGCCATACAACCTGCCCAAAACATCATCGGCCTGTACACCGGGCATCGTTTGATCATCGTCCCACAAAGCAAAACCCACATAATGGCCAACGGTGGTAAAAATACACGCCTAGAAAAACAATTGGTGTTGTATTTGTGTGTGTGTGTGTGTGTGTGGAGAGAGATAGAGACAGAGACAGAGAGAAGATAGTGAATGTGTGGGGTTAGTGGCCAAACTCGGATTAGGCGTCACGAGAGCAGCATGCAACAACCGATTCCAAAAAACCCAACTCACAACTATTTATTTACTCACATACGAACTAATGGTAGAGGTAGGGGGGGTGGGGGGTAGTTGACTGATGATAGTCGAGTTAATGCTTACCTGCCCAGATTCTCGTCTTTTTTGGAGTCATCCGAGTCCTTCAATTGTATCTCGACCCATTGACCCATTTCAATAAAAACTGTTGCCTACGTCGAGGCGTCAAATATGAAAATCAAAAGTGGAATAATAAAACACAAACTAAGGCAAAAGAGAGATGATTGGATACGTAAGGTGTAGTGTGTGGCGGCATGCAGCAATTATCGAGCGTATCAACAACAATGGACTACAACAAGCGGAATGCAGCATTCAAGGATACACATGTGGGATGTGTATGTGTATGTGTGTGTGTATGGTTAAGAGATGGTCCATTGCGTACTCACCTCACACCAATAGTCCCACTTGGGATTCACATTGTTATCAATAATTTGGGTCTTAAACTCCTGGGCACCCACATTGATAATGGCATAGGGATCAGATTTCCCTTTGCCCAACACACTGATGTCCTTCTTCATCAAATCCTTGGCCTCCACCACATGAATGCGAAGAATACCCTGGAAAGAAAGAACATTTTTAGAATATATATTTAGTGCATTCTCTTAGAAAAGACATTTGAGTAGAGGTTGCTAATTAGTCTGACTAACTTAAGTCCTGACCGCTGCTGTTCTACAAATGCATATAGTTTCGCTTAGGCTTTTCTAGCTAACATATTCTAAAGGCGATGTTGAAGTAGACTTATCATATATGTCAACTTCCCCTCAGTATGAACTAAGCTTTTAATCTTACATAACTAAAATTGTTCAAGATCTATACGTCCATAAGGAATGTCCTATCCGAATTTAGTTAAGACCTTAATGTTGCTCTAAGATTTTGAAATTATTGTATTGTATATTGAGAATGCCGAACAGAAACACTTAATAGTAAGATAATATAATAGCTAAAACAAAGATTCAAAGATTGGGATTCCTTTTTTGATAAAACTAAACTTAGCATTTTGTTCCTCGATGTTCGAGTTTCTGAGTTTCAGTAGAGTATTTTAAATTTTGAGTGGAGTAACTGTTTTTAACAAGTTTCAACTAGACTCTCTTGATTTATGAATCTGTAAAGCTCTTGATTCAGGTATAAATGCTTTTACTCTGTAACCAGTGGAGTCCTTAAATCAATTTGGTACCAGTTAAGCTCCTAACCAAAGAATGTTGGATCTAGTTATTATACTCTGTACCGTAGGTACATAGAGTATTATAAGTTTGTGCAAAAGTATGTAACATCCAGAAGGAAGCATATCCGACCCCATAAAGTATATATATTCTTGATCAGCATCAACAGCCGAGTCGATATAGCCATGTCCGTCTGTCCGTCTGTCTGTCCGTATGAACGCACAGATCTCAGAGATGGTAAGAGATGGAGGTTTGACATGTATTGGACAAATGCTTCTTATGTCTGCAGGCAGATCAAGTTTATTTTCAATTTTGGCCACGCCCCCTCCCGCCCCCGCAATTTAGAAAAAACGTCATATCTCCCACAGTTTTGAAGATAGATGGCTTGTTCCTTCTGGACATATTTAGTTATTAGGATAACTTATCGATCCGCCAAAGGAATGAAGAAGATCGGATGAACGGTTTTCGAGTTATGATCAAAAGACAAAATTTCTTGGTACAGAGTATGTTATAGTCGGGCTTGACCGACTTTCTTTCTTGTTTTTTTCCATTTTAACTTTCAAAGCTCTTTCTTTGTTTTTGCTAGTGACAACAATTGTAATGACACCAGCAACGATAGTCAACATGATCGATACCGAGTCACTAATTGAAAAGTCAAGGATGCAGTTGCATTCAATTTGGATGCAACTTGTTTGCTACCACTAGCCCCTATGATGTTTGTATGGCGCGAAACCTGCATTCGACACAATAATGCGATGTACTAAGAACCTTACATTACTCTTAAACCTCTTGATTCAATATTCACATTGGTTTTCAGAATTTTAACAGTTTCTTTTATTTTGTGTTCCTCAAGCTATTGATTTAGGTATTTATACCCGTTACTTGTAGAGTAAAAATAGTATACTAAAGTAAACTAAAGGAAGCATAACTATATATATATTCTTGATCGGCATCAACAGCCGAGTCGAACTAGTCCTATCCGTCCGTCCATCTAGATTTCAGAGACTAGAAGAGCTAGAGTAGCCGAATTTGAAATGTAGACTATCAAGTATCAAGTACCCAGCAAACATTTTATATCGCGGAAAATAAGAATGCGATTCGCCAGTAGGTATCGCTTTACTCTAGCGATATCCCATTAATATCGCATTCTCATCTCCCTACGGGAAGAAATGTGACACTATGCGATAACTTCCGGGCGATAAGAAAGCGACACTTCTGGGAGATAAGAAAGCGATACTTCTGGGCCTCTTCTTAGCGATAGGAAAGCGATTCTTCCTGGAGATATGAATGTGGTTCTTCCTAGAGGCAGGTATGCGGTTCTAAGCCCGAAGATAAGCCATACGAATAAAAGGTGGTTCGATTTCTGTTATTTAACAGTACGATTTAGCACTAAATGTAAACAAGCGTTGCCAAAGTATTTTCCTTTTAGTAATATTGTAAAAAGTCGATCCACTGACTTCCAGAAGAATCGCATTCGGGTCTTCTTAGGGAGTGTTAAGCGATGTATCGCCAATGATAAAAAAAAAGCGAGACCATTAACAAAGTATCGCATTCTTGCCCTCAAGGCGAATATTGAGGGATATATCGCCAATTTACCGAATGGACGTAAAACATGCGATAACACATATCGCTAAATTATCGCTTTTATGATAAAAATGCGATAACTATTATATTTTGTTGGTGTAAAACGCCAAACTTTCTTCAAATTCTCCCCTCAAGCTATCGCCAAACTCTCGCATTGACGAGTTAGATAAGTAACACTACAAAATGATTGAAGGGTATGTATATAGCTATAAAGGTTGTCAAAAAGTAGCATACTTTTATGAGCAGTATGCGCTACTTGCTAACATAATGGTAAAATGTTAACATTAATGTTAATACTCTGTTAATTTGCATAGAATAAGGCTATTAAACATTAATTCCACGGAGTAACGTGTATATCAAAGTCGAGCACGGCCGACTATAGCTTACGCTCTCGACTTTTCAAAGTTTGATAAGTTTTTATACTTAGATCAACCGATATATTTATATATCGGTTTAAAAAGATCGACTTTTTTGATATATTCGACATTTAAAACGAGAAAGCTAAGCTAACTTCGTCTGTGCCGAAGTTTTTATACCCTTGCAAGTGTTCGCTTTAATATTTTCAAAAAATACTCTTTTTCCCATTTTCAGACCGATCGTTCGTATGGGAGCTATGAGATATAGTCATCCGATTTGGCCAAAAATTTGTAAAATTATGTGAAAGCATGTGAAACAAACAAATACAAATTTTCAGGATGCTACCATTAAAAACAAAAAAGTTTTTCTAACTAAGACTGTTTTTCAGACCTATTATTTGTATGGCAGCTATATCATACAGTAGTCCGATTTTAATAAAACTTGGTAGAATTAAAAAAAAATATAGAAAACCTAAAATTACAAAGTTTGCAGACGTTTTCATTGAAAAGAAAAAAGTTGTTCATACTAAAACTAGTTTTCCGACCGATTGTTCCTATGGGAGCTATGAAATATAGTCATCCGATCCGGTCGGTTTCGACATATTAGTAGTGTGCAGCAAAAAGAAGACTCTGTGCAAAATTTCAGCTCGATAGCTTTAAAACTGAGAGACTAGTTCGCGTAGAATCAGACAGACAGACGGACGGACAAAGCTCAATCGACTCAGCTCGTCACCCTGATCAAGAATATATATAGTTTATGGGGTCGGAAATGAATATTTCTATGCGTTGCAAACTTCTGGACAAAATTATAATACCCTTTGCAAGGGTATAAATAGGTTGTTCAAGCAAATGAAGATCCCATTTGTCATGTAGTTAAGAATTTCGTTCTCACTGAACTCCAATTCTAGAGATCAAAGACCTCTAAAATGCTGGAGAAAGTTCGATATGGGGGGTACAGGCCGTTGGAGAGTCTAAAGGTTCGATTATCGGATCGGTTTGTTTACTTATCAAAACTTAAGTTTTGGTTCGTAGCTTGGTTGATGGAATCTTAGAACGCTGAGACATTTAATGGTTAAATAAAGAGACATATTTCTGATGAGATCGAAGCGTCTAGTTTAACATTAATCAATACCCCTATGGATCTTATTCATAATAAATATCATTCACAAGACCTCTACCACAGCTTAAGAAAGTGTCTGGACTTATAAAAGAAGAGCTAGTCGTACCTCTTGAGTATACAAATAAATGTATGTGTTTAAACATCTCCGAGTTTGGATATAATTTGGAAATATTAATGCACCGATTCAGCTCTGTGAAATTACTTATATCTGGGCAATAAATAGTGACAGTTTTGCTAGTTCTAAACAAACTGACTAAAATGAGTGTTTGAACCACATCTTTTTTCGAGTCCAGCTTTAAGAGGTTAACAAGTTTGTTGTTTTTGTTGTTGTAAACTTTCAATCAATTCAATCCTTTTATCTTAAACAACAATTTACCCACTGTCTACAACAAACTAGACCATTTAGCTCATCAAGGGCTACAACTTACAAGGTTCAGAAGGTCAGGAATTAAATTGAGGGTGGAAGGTGAAACAGATTAAAACGTTCAAATTATGATAGGTGTTATCGAAATCGAAATCGTTATGGTATCAATTCAGTTATCAAACTTATCGATGAATAATATTATCGAAAAATATTTTAATCTGAAATATATTCCATAAAAATATCGAAATATCGATTTACCGATATATTTTCGGTCCGAACCGATCTTTCCTCAAGAAATACGAGAAACTTGGATCATGAAATTCGCATTTCGATAAGAATATTCATTCTTACTTCAAAAAAAAAGGTAAGAAAGTCGGTCAAGACCGACCATACTCATATACATCTAACTTTTAGGAGTAACTTCACCCATTTTTGTTATAGAATATTCAAGTTATTCCTTTATAGAGCAGGCCAGTAACCTTAAGATTAGTAAATCCAATTGGTCCGGCAGAGAATGACTCAGTCAGCTAAGAAATATTTAAGTATAACTCACCTCCGGTTCGGGCATTTTCAGTGCCACCGCTGACACCTCATTGCTCAGCGAAATGGGCAGTTTATTTGGCAATACCATCACATTGCCGATTTGCTCCACAATGATACGTCGCAGCAGATCACTCAATCCCGGCATATCCATAAAATCGATGACGCCCACCAAATTGAAATCAATATTCGGATTGTTGAGGAAAAAGATCTGCAGGCCGCCCACCAGGGGCATGGATCGGATGAGCGGTTTCATGACCACACGCACCCAACCATGTATCTGGAAGTCCTTAATGCCGCCCTTCATGCCACCCAAATAGAAGTTGATATCACAATCGCTGGCATAGAACAGATCCAGGTCCATGATAATCTCATTGCGATCCACATTCTTGTCATAGATCTTCACACCACCGATGCGCGGTGGAATGGTGCCCAGAATGATGCGATCGAAGCGAAAACCATTCATTTTGTATTGCGACAGAGCCAAGGCCACATTCGGTTCAATGGTTTCCTTGACCAGAGTGCGTGCAAAATGATTGGCATTGGGCCAAACCTGCTTGAGGATCTGTTAAGGGCAGAGAGAGTTGAGTGACAGCGGATACTCGCAAGGCAAACACTCACCTTATTCAACCACTCGCAACGCTCCACATCCGGGAAATACACCCAGGCCGGCAGTTCGTCAATTCGTGCCAGTATCACATCCTTCTCCGAGGCCATGGCCGAGGCCTTGGCTATGTCACGTTTTCGCTCCGAAGTTTTGCTCAATTGATCGCGTGTCACGGACAATATAACTGGGGCTATAAGCCAGGCCACCGACCAACCCATATAGCCTACCAGGTAAATGGAACCCACTATGGCCACCTTTTTGACTACGGTGTACAGTATGGAGAAGATGCCATTGTCACTGCTAGCCACGGCCACCTCACCCTCTTTGGGTAAACCCTTAGCTGGCGTGGGGTTAGATGCAGCCGGTGCTGGGCTGCTGCCAGACGTGGGCGTGGTGGGTAGGTCGCTCATTTTTACCGGCTCAGCTAGGGGCACAAATGGCTCTTCCTCCGATGGGTTGGGCGGCACCACAAAGTCGGCCAAGGGCACCGATGAGACGTTATCGCTGCAAAGAGTTTGGGGAGGGAATTGTGGTTTATTAATGCTTTGCTTTTTGTTGCTGTTCGAGGAATGTGTGCTAATCGCAAGCAGGCAGCTGATTCATTAACATTCTCGGCAAAAGATGCCGGCTTCGAAGCCAATGATCATGATGATGATCACGATGATGATGATGGTCATGATGAGGTCATACTTTATACGCCTTTGTTCGTTTCTGTGTTCTAGCTAGAAATGCGATCTTGGCATGCCTCTCTATATAGCCTTATTTTGTTGTCTTTGCTCATTGTTTACCTTATGCTTATTACTTTTATAGACTTGTGCATTACTCATACGCCCCCTAGCCGTGTGTGTGGGCTAGGGAAATTGACACAGTTTTGTGTGAGTTTCGTTTGTTTTTGTTTTTGGGAGAAAACAAAACCACTTGTTGAGTGAAACTATTTGGTGAAGCATCTGCCATTTGATACTGTAACTGTGGGTAATACGACTATGTTGAAAATCGGAGAAGATTACTTTAGAACTAAACAATAAGCCCAGCAAAGGTCAACCAAGCAGAACAGGCTAAAGAACTTGGTTAAACTTTTAGCCATATTTTGAATTGGGTTCTGCTTTTAAGGGCTATAAATCAGAAGTCTCTGGTCTTAAACATTAGAACAAAAGTCTAAAAAGATCAGTGGTGGGCACCAAATTACAGGAGGGCCTTAAAAAACCAATCGGATTTTATTCTCATTCTTCAATTTGCCTTCTTCCATTCAGGATTCAGGTCTGGGCCCATCATTCGTAGTAATCAAGTTCAGTTCATGTTTTCTTTGGCCATGTTTGAGTCGTGTTTGTCTTGTGAGCTGGCGCGTAGCCTGGTTGAAAAGTCCACTGCTTGTTGGCAAATATTGTCGCATTGAGAAGCTTTACAACCTTTACCAAAAATTCGGATTGATACTCCTTCGCCGTAGTTTTGACTCCTTTTTCACACAAAATGGAGCTTGGCTGATCCCATCATAGGCCATCAACCCACCAAACCATCACATAAGCCAGAAGGTGATGTCTCTGAACTATCGGAATAAGTTCAAACGCTTGTTTTGATCACACAGCATACACCTTACCGTTGTTTTTGTTGAAGGATTCTGCTATGGTGAAAATATTCTCGTCAGTAAACAGAATTGGTCTGCAATGCTTTCGATGTGTTGGTGTGTCCCCAAAGTCATGTTTTATATTCCGCGACATGCTGTCCTTGCTAATATTCATCTCAAAACACATGATTTTCTGCTTGCGCAGTGGATTTCGACGAATTCGATCTTAAAAGGCTTTGTTGTAGCGGTCGGTTGTCAAGTTTGCGTGCGTTCAGGTACTCTTAGCTTGTTATACCCTTGTAAGGCACAGAAGGAAGCATTTCCGACCACATATATATATATTCTTGATCAGCATGGCGAGCTGAGTTGATTTCGCCTGGTCCGTCCGTCCGTAGTCTTCTGGTACATATACGCTGCACATTTGTAGGAACCGGACGGATCGTATAATTTTAACACATAGCTGCCATAGGAACGATCGGTCGAAAAACTACTTTTGGTGAGAAAAACATTTTTGTTTTCAATGCAAACGTCTCCAAACTCCTTATTTACTAGTTTTCTATGCTTCTCCATGATTCTGCCAAGCTTGCTCGAAATCGGACATCTATATAGTATAGCTGCCTTAGAAAAGTAAGGTTAGAAAAACAGTCTTAGTAAGTAAAACTTTTTTGTTTTCAATGTAAACTTCTTTAAAATTGGCATATATTTATTTTATAAGCTTTCACACAATTCTTGAAAATTTTGTCAAAATCGGTTGACTATAGGCTATAGCTGCCATAGGAATGTTCGGTGGAGAAACAAGTTTTAGTGAGAAAAACTTTTTTGTTTTCAAAGAAAACGCCTCCAAACTTTGTATTTCTTAGTTTGCTTAGCTTTTCCATGATACCACTAAGTTTGGACTAAATCGAACATCTATATAGTATAGCTGTCATAGAGAAGTAGAGTCAGAAAAGTAGTCTTAGTGAGAAAAACTTGTCTGATTTCAGTGCAAATGTCCTTCAAATTAGTTAGAAAATCGTTATCTTTCCTCTATTTTTTCTTTACAAACCTACACACCCGGTCACCTTTACCAGCTATTGAAGTCAGCTGTGAAATAAACCAGCCACGAAAAAGCATCTCTAAAACTTTACACTCTTTTTCCGCTGCAACAATTAGAAGCAAAAAATTAAGAAATGTAGAGAAACTCGGCTCTTAACGCTTTGGGGGCTGCAAAGTCAAATATTTATGAGCTCGGATTTGGCGCCACTTTGAAATAGAAATGAAACATTCAAAATAGACAATCAAATACAATATTTTCATTTGAAGTTGTGAGATATGTTCTTATTCTTTTTCCCATTCTCTTATGTTGCTTTAATTTTTGCCTTTTAATTGGAAGCTTTGCCAGGAGCAATGCCTGACAGCTGTTGGCTTTTTCTAAATTTCCCAGAAAATGTTGTTTTATTTTTGTTTGCTTTTGCATTAAGCTGTTTTCATCTCAGTCGTTTATGACTTAATCAGCTGTTTGTTGTTTTAAGAAAATGTAGATTAGGTTGAGGAGAGAGTGGATATCCTTCAGTTTGGCTCAGAACAGAATCATAGGTGAATGAGACCTAAGAAGGAAGGCCTAGAGTTAGTTTGTGGTTGAAACACACAAAAAGTTTAACAAATTGTTACATTTTATTAATAATTATTATAGCAATTTTTTGTTTATAGACATAAAAAGCTCTTGTTTATCATTTCTGCCTTAGCTGAAACTTTAAGCCACAAAATCAAGCCAACTATTTTGTTCTATAGAAGAACGAGAAAGCTAAGCTAACTTCGTCTGTGCTGAAGTTTATATACCCTTGCAAAGTGCTTGCTTAAATATTTTCAAAAAATACTTTTTCCCGTTTTCCGACCGATCGTTCGTATGGGAGCTATATGATATAGTCATCCGATTTGGACAAAAATTTGTAGAATTATGCGAAAGCATGTGAAACAAACAAATACAAAATTGCAGGATGCTACCATTAAAAACAAAAAAGTTTTTCTAACTAAGACTGTTTTTCAGACCTATTTTTTGTATGGCAGCTATGCCATATAGTTGTCCGATTTTAATAAAACTTGGTAGAGTTATAAAAAAACTTAGAAAACCTACGATTACAAAGTTTGCAGACGTTTCCATTGAAAAGAAAAAAGTTTTTCATACTAAAACAAGAAAGAAAGTCGGTCAAGCCCGACTATAACATACTCTGTACCAAGAAAATTTGTCTTTTGATCATAACTTGAAAACCGTTCATCCGATCTTCTTCATTTCTTTGGCGGATCGATAAGTTATCCTAATAACTAAATATGTCCAGAAGGAACAAGCCATCTATCTTCAAAACTGTGGGAGATATGACGGTTTTTCTAAATTGCGGGGGCGGGAGGAGGCGTGGCCAAAATTGAAAATAAACTTGATCTGCCTGCAGACATAAGAAGCATATGTCCCATACACGTCAAACCTCTATCTCTTACCATCTCTGAGATCTGTGCGTTCATACGGACAGACAGACGGACAGACGGACAGATGGACAGACGGACATGGCTATATCGACTCGGCTGTTGATGCTGATCAAGAATATATATACTTTATGGGGTCGGAGATGCTTCCTTCTGGATGTTACATACTTTTGCACAAACTTATAATACTCTATGTACCTTCGGTACAGAGTATAACTAGTTTTCCGACCGATTGTTCCTATGGGAGCTATGAGATATAGTCCGATCAGGTCGGTTCCGACATATTAGTAGTGCAGCAGCATAAAGAAAACTCTGTGCAAAATTTCAGCTCGATAGCTTTAAAACTGAGAGACTAGTTTGCGTAGAAACAGACAGACAGACGGACGGACAAAGCTCAATCGACTCAGCTCGTCACCCTGATCAAGAATATATATAGTTTATGGGGTCGAAAATGAATATTTCTATGCGTTGCTAACTTCCGGGCAAAATTATAATACCCTATGCAAGGGTATAAAAAGCTGGCAAAACGTTTAGATTTCCCTTTGAAATGTTTCCTGTTATATCTAGCTTGCTAAATAATTCTCAAAAGCAAGAATCTAACATTATTTTGGTAATATTTTTCTACATAAGCTACAAAATGGAAATTCACTTAACTTTAAATTATATATTGAATATTTCCATGTGTTCTACTAACCAATTCCGAACCAAAAACCACTCGGTTTCCGTACAATTTGGGAAGATTTAAGGTCGAATGCTGTTTTTAAAACACATAGAACACATCAATTATTAATGTTGTATAAAGTATGGACTGAACCAAGGCTCGAACCAAAACCTTCTCCCAAAAACCTCGAACCTTAACCATTCGTTAACTTGGGTTCGAACCAGTGTACCAGTGATCCGACAACTTTTAATACCCGTTATTCGTAGAGTAACAAGTAAGGGCGCTGTAGTCGAGTTTCCCGACCACAAAATACCCTGTTCATTTGTTTTCATTTATTTCTTTGTGACAAAATGTCATCCTAAATGTAGGCAACACTTTTGGTAGTCCTGGCCAACAACTGGGTGGGGGTTGTGCTCTTACTGTTTCGCTTATAACTCCGGTGTTTTTTGTCCGATCTGATTGTACTTTTCAGAATAGATAGATATTGGGCCTAGCTTGATGCATACTAAACCACGAGAAAATTGTGGATCTGACGGTTGTTTAGGTGTAGAATTTCTAGAGGAGGTCTTGGTTTTTTGGGGATAAAAGGGGGACGGGTGGGAATTTTCCAAATCTGAAACAAACTTGATCTGCGTACAGCATAAATCTACCTTCGTGCAAAAATTTGTGGCTCTATCTCTTATAGTCTCTGAGATCGACGCGTTCATACAGACAGACAGACGGACAGACGGACGGACGGACAGACGGACAGATGGACAGACGGACAGACGGACAGACGGACAGACGGACAGTCGGACAGACGGACAGACGGACAGACGGACATGGCTATATCGACTCGGCTGTTCATGCTGATCAAGAATATATATACTTTATGGGGTCGGAAAATTTTCCTTCTCCCTGTTACATACATTCGCACAACTTCATGATCCCCCTTTTCCCATTTTCAATGGGAACAGGGTATAAAAAGGGTATACTAAAGTCGTGCAAATGTATGTAACAGGCAGAAGGAAGCATCTCCGATATCATAAAGTATATATATTCTTCATCAGCATCAACAGCCGAGTCGATATAGCCATGTCCGTCTGTCCGTCCGTCCGTTCGTCCGTCCGTCCGTCCGTCCGTCTGTATGAACACCTAGATCTCAGAGACTAGAAGAGCTAGAGCAACCAAATTTTATACGTAAGCTAGTATTGTCTGTAGGCAGATCAAGTTTGTTTCAAATTTTGGCCACGCCCCCTCCCGCCCCCGCAATTAAAAATATTGAATAACTCCCACAATTTTTAAGATATCGAGCTCAGATTTTGCAGTCTATGTGGCCAATATCTACAATCTCACAAATTTTCAAAAGGATCGGATAATAAATGGCCGAGTTAAAAAAATGTTGCATACTTATCCGAGCTGAGCTGAGTAACGGGTATTTCGAAGTCGGGCAGGGCCGACTTTAACTTACGCTCTCGTTATACTCTGTACCGAAGGTACATAGAGTATTATAAGTTTGTGCAAAAGTATGTAACATCCAGAAGGAAGCATCTCCGACCCCATAAAGTATATATATTCTTGATCAGCATCAACAGCCGAGTCGATATAGCCATGTCCGTCTGTCCGTCTGTCTGTCTGTCCGTATGAACGCACAGATCTCAGAGACAGAGGTTTGACATGTATGGGACATATGCTTCTTATGTCTGCAGGCAGATCAAGTTTATTTTCAATTTTGGCCACGCCCCCTCCCGCCCCCGCAATTTAAAAAAAACGTCATATCTCCCACAGTTTTGAAGATAGATGGCTTGTTCCTTTTGGACATATTTAGTTATTAGGATAACTTATCGATCCGCCAAAGGAATGAAGAAGATCGGATGAACGGTTTTCGAGTTATGATCAAAAGACATATTTTCTTGGTACAGAGTATGTTATAGTCGGGCTTGACCGACTTTCTTTCTTGTTTTGGTTTGCAGCCCTGCTTTAAGCCACAAAATCAAGCCAACTATTTTGTTCTATACAAGAAAAATTGTGACTTAAATGGTGCCTCGGTATTGACTGATTGATAGACACTAATCGAGTATGATTGCTTCAACTAATTCCTAATCCTAATTAAAAAAGTTAATTTAAGGGCATGTTTTATTCAGTAATAAGATGATGTATGTCTATTTGGTAATGGGAATAGAAATACATGCCACTTAAATCCAACTGTACCCAAGTTCCTTTTTGTTTTTGAGAAATGTTGGCATGTGCCATGGTAGCTAGGCGTTAGCCCAGCTTTTGGTTAACAAACAGGAACAAATTGCTGACACTTGGGTTGCTTGGGGACTTGTGCTATTTTTTGTATATTAGCTGGAACCCAAAAGGGGGTGGTGGGGTGGTGGCACCTGTTGAATGCCATCATCATTGGCTCAAGAAACAAAAACAAAAACATATAAAGAGGCAGCCAAACAGAGAGAGAGAGAGAGTCAGAGCGGATGAGCGGGAGTGATACGAGGTCTTCTGACATAACTTGTCTACCTTCAATTGATGGGGCAACTGGCGTCTGGGCAGCCGAAAGCCACTGCCAAGAACTTGAACTCAGCTGGGTTATTTACGCTTTGAGTTTTTTAAATGATGACGTCGTTGTCTGATTGATGTACAGTACATATGTGTGTGTTTGTGTATGAAATTAAATGTGCATAAATAAATAATAAATGTTGTAAATATAATTCAAAATCATTTGTGGCTTCACCTCATGGTTTCGTTTAACCAATTGCCAGGGGTCTGTCTTCTTGGTTGTGTGTGTGTGTGTGCGTGTTTTTTAATCGATTTGTTTTATTGAGAACTGCTAGAAATGAGAGATTATTTAGTACAGAAATATGTAAATTACACTGTTTTTATCTTCATATTTAGATTTTGTTGTTCTATTTGTGTACTCTTTGCAAATGTATCTTTTCACAGAACTTCAGTCTTTGCCTGCCTTCATACATTTTTGGCATCCATCTAGTTCCAAGTGTAGCTGTATCTACATTTTGATATGTATATATGGCCTGCCTTTTGAGATTTTCACACGAATTCAGTTTACATATAGAAGCTACAACTTTGTGTATAGTTTTTATTTATTTTTTATCAAGTTCTATTTAAATTTATTTCATTTTTTTTGTAAAACCAAACCGGATTTGGTTCTGTGATTACGCACCCGAATTCAACACTTTTCACAAACTTGACTATTTCACTTAGTTGTTGCTGTTGTTGTTTATTTCAGTGTGTTAATTAAGCCACGTCCCGTTTTTAGCGACTATTCATTCTCGGCGGCGTTTTCCAACTGAATTCAATTTGTATTTATATTTTGAGTGCCAGCCACTAGAGAAGATTTTTGTGGAGCGCTTTGAGTGAAAGCTTCGTTTGAGAATGTTTGAGCAAAAAGCTTTCTCACACAGCAGCCAAACTGAGGGGCAGCTATGGTTGTATACTGGAAAGGGGACTGGGGGTGGGGGGGTCATGGTATCGGTTTGTTGGCGCCAGGAGCTCATGATGTGAAGCCTGGGCAACACTGAGCAACACAAAACACTGAATTTACACGGTAAAGCAATCTTCATTAAGTTTTAAGGTAAGATTCTAAAACTTTATTTTATAAAAGGTATTCACTTTGACTTGAATATTCCGCCTACTAGGAGAACTTCATGAAGTTTGCTTAACCGTGTAAATTAAAAGACTTTGTGCAAAGTGGCGTGGAGATAGCTTTCAAACTGACGGAGGTGGTAGCATAGAAACAGAAGGACGGACGGATGGACTCAGCTCATTGTGTCCTTCAAGAATATATATACTTTTTGTGATCGGAGATGCTTCCTTCTATGCGTTCCAAACAGCCGTACAATTTTATAATACCCTCTGCAAGGGTATAGAAAGGGAGATTCGAGATTTGTCATCTACACCACCCAGAGCGCTTGGCTAAATAATATACTGTGATTTCTCGCCAGGTACAATTCTAAACTGTGTTTTGTGTTGCTGTCACACGTGATGTCGATAGTCGTCTGCGTTGAGATGTCGACTTGTGCTCATCCTCAGACCTCAGGGTACCGAGTTCGCGTCCAAGAGAGGGGGGAAGGTAAAGTAAATGCCTTAAACATGTAAGGATGATGATGAATTCATTAATGAAGACCAAAAGGCGCAAAGAATTTTATGTAATTTTATTTTTTTATACCCTGTTCTTATTGAAAATGGGAAAAGGGGGATCATGAAGTTGAGCGAATGTATGTAACAGGGAGAAGGAAAGTAGTATAGCCATGTCCGTCTGTCGTGTCCGTCTGTCTCTGTGTGTCTGTATGAACGCGTCGATCTCAGAGACTATAAGAGATAGAGCCACAAATTTTTGCATGAAGGTAGATGTATGCCGTACGCAGATCAAGTTTGTTTCAGATTTTGAAAATTCCCCCCCCCCCCCCAATTTTTATCCCCAAAAAACCGGCATATCCTAGACCTAAAAAATAGTAGATCCACAATTTTCAAGTTAAAGCCTCGTGGTTTAGTATACATTAAGCTAGCTAGTATACATCAGATCGGACATAAAACACCGCAGCTATAAGCGAATCAATTGAGCTGATATAAGAACACCCCCCCAGTTGTTAGTGACTAGAAAAAAGTGTTGTCTACATTAGGATGACAATTTAATAGCTGTTTCAAAGACCGGTTACATTCATCTTCAAAAATTCAAAAACAAAAAATAGAGGAA